>CAUYRT010085740.1:0-16576 GCA_963574885.1 Lepilemur ruficaudatus | reverse complement strand
AGGGAGGATAGTGTGGGCAACAGCTGTGTGGGGAGAGCAGAGAATATGTGAAATCTGATCTGAGAGAGGGGAAGTGCACATGCCAGAGAGGCACACTAGACTTCGGGCAGTGTGGAGTGCCCACTGGAGATTCGAGTCCTGGAATTCAAAAAGAGTCCAGCAACATAATTCTGTAGTATTTTTCAGCCATTTTCACCAGTCCAGTACAGGGAAGGAGTGGTTAGGCGGTTGACTTTATCCATCCCTGCGTCTGTCAGGTAAGAGTGACAAAGGGGCAATGGAGTTGAGTGCACTTAAAAGAGAATGATTGTAGTGTTCAATCACATTACATAATGCGGCCAGGAAATAATGTGTAAACATAAGTAGTGTGGAAAACTATGAAAAAGTGATGAGGTACGATACTGGGCATCTCCATGAGGATGGAAAGTACTGGAAAAGAAGCATTAAGGATATATGCCATGAGCAGAAGAGGTAATAGTCAGAGAAAGGACCAGCAAAATAAAAAGACTGCAAGGTGCACAGTTATTGATGGTCAGCAGTGTCTGCACAGGCAGAGGGATGGAAGGAAGGGATTTGGAAATGAGTTGCTCAGTGAATTGAGAGGCCACGATGCTGTCTCAGTTGGTTTAAGGGTGTTGACAGTGCCTAGGATGAGACAAGGAAGAAGTTGGCTGGTGAACCTGGTGTGACAGTCTTCTGTGCTGAAAGGGAGTGGCCAGGGCGAACAACTACAGCAACAAACAGAAGCAGTGGGTGGTATCACCTCATGGGGGAATTCAAGTGCTGGATGCTGAGATGAAAGACAGAAGAGGAATTGTTGAAAATGACACCTGACAGCAGGAGTATACTTATTCCAAGTTTCATCCCAGAGAAAAGTGTGTCGCTAGAGAGACACAGAGCCTCCAGTTGATAGGGAAATCAGTGTTTTCAGAGAAAGCAGGTTTTGATCAGAACATGAAAGCAAAGGGAACATCTCAAGTATAAATAAATTTGACAATGATTGACTTCACATTGCAGCGGGAGCCACGGAACATTTTGTGTGAGTGAGATCAAGGGGAACAGTCACACACAGTATTAAAGAATAAGGCTCCAAGGATGCAGGATCCACCAAGAAGACTGGGATTCTGAGAAGAGGTCAACTCAAGAACAAAGACATGAGCACAGCAGGCCCCTGACCTCTCAGCAGTTTCCAGGACATGGCCCACAAGAAGATGAACAAACGTCCTTTCCGGGGCATTGTCATGGGCCCTGCCTAAGAGAGGCCTCTGGCTGCGGCCATTCCAGGTAATCAGCTATTCTCTCCCCGACCCTTTGTCTGCTCTGGCCATGATGGAACTTTCTCAATACCTCAAAGACACCACGATCCCGCCGCCCCCATTTACACCCCAAATTTACACCCCCAAAATCACCTCTCCTTTCACTTCCCGTTAGCAAATTCCCACTCATCCTCAGGTCTCAACCAAAATGTCATTTATCCTTTTGCTCCAAGTGCACACTCCCAGCGTCTTCTCCTTCTTCATGACACTTGAGATTTCTGCCTAGTGAGTGTTTTCAGCTCCAGAGTGTAAGCTGCCTGAGGGCTGTGACTGCACACCCTTCTCTTCTCTGCCGTCTTACCTGCGATATAAATTTCTACCTACACGGCACTCAGTACTTTCTGCCAGCAGACTGAGACGGTGTGTGACTGGTGCAGACGCAGCACAGAGTGAAAGACCACGGGCTCAGAGAACAGAGCAGTCAGGACTGCAGCTCCCAGGCTGCCCCTTACTCACTTCAGGGCGTAGGGCGTATGACACGGCTACTCTTAGCCTCAGTTTCCTTGTCTGCTTCAAGTGATCACAATAGTACCTACTCACAGTTTGCTGTGCGGATTAAATTTCATCATATATGAAAAAAAAACCTCAACATAACGGTAGTACCTAGCAAGTGATTTATATAACTGATGTCCTATCTCTTGCTCTCCTCACTAAGCAAATGCAGAATAGTAAACATGGCCTAAGATGGCATGAGTAATTCCTTAGAAAGTTTATTAGATTATTAGTTCATGCTCCTACATGTTCAACTCAATCTCCTTGGTATCACATAAATTGCTATTGGCACAGGGTGTTTTTTTTTAATTTCAAATTTTTTGTTTTTTTAAAGTTCAGGGCAGTATGGTGGTGCAAATGCTTTGGTTACATGTAGTGCCGTTGCAGCTCCTGACAAGCGTGCGCATCCCCCAGATGGCACACACCACATTGGTTAGGTGTGGATTTACCCATCCCGTCCACCCCCCTCCCACCTGCTCGACACCTATGAATGTTACTTCTGATATGTGCACATTAGTGTTGATCAATTAGTACCAATTTAATGGTGGATACACGTGGTGTTTGTTTTTCCAATTCTGTGTTACTCTACTTAGAAGAATGGGCTCCAGCTCCATTCAGGCATAGGGTTTCTTATTTTTGCCTTTGCAAGTAGATTGGAACACATGGATTAAAAAGTCTCCACCCAAAACTCATTTTGTAGATTTATCATATACTCATCACATAGAATTGAAAATACAAAATTTCACTAACAACAACTACAGCGATAGGATAGACACATAGAAATAGACAAAAAGTCACCTGCACATGTGATGTAAGCTTCCTCCTTTGAAAAGCAAGATCTGTCTTTCCAGGGATCAGAAGGACACTGCCACAGGGAGGTGGCAGTTTTCCGACACCGGATTCCATCCACCCACCGGGGTCTAGAACCTTCTCTGACAGCAACAGAAGAGTTGAGAGTCCCGCTTTCTCCACAGCCAAGCTGTCTGCAGATGATGGACAAGGTCGTGGCTTCCATGGGGCTGTGGCAGACACTGCCCCAGGTCCCGTTGTAGAAAACTTCCAGCCACCCAGCACACTTCTGCTCCCCGCTCACCATCCTGAGGGCCAGGAACTCTGCAATCAAAAGGAGAAAAGAGGGCACGGTAAGCATTGCACTCTTGGAGCTGGGGTTTTTGTCTGCCTTCCTTCCTGTCTCCAAGGTGGTGAACACTCATCGCTGACTCTGCTGAGGAAGCGCCGCTACGTGGCAACATGAACATTGTTCTCCCTGATCTGATTTTTGCCAATGTGTGCCTATCTTTCTATTTCTACAATGATGTAGTGGAATATAAACAGACCTGGGCACTCTGCAGGGAGGAAAAGCTGAATCCTGTGTACTGACTACACTTCTGGCAGACGCTATGAAAGGGAGTTTGGATAAGGAGTGGCGGGCACCAAAATGGAGCCATGGATCTGTTCACTCCTAATCCTTGCAACCTGTGCATGTGGTGCCTTACATGGCAAGGGGACGCTGCAGACATTACGAAGACAAGGACCCCGGGATGGTGACATCATTCCGGGCTATCCTGGATTAACCAGCCCCATCTAATCCCATCCTTGACCTAGTATCCTTAAAAGGAGATAACCTTTTCTTGTTTTGGTCAGAGGGCAATGACACTATGTAAGAATGGTCAGAGAGTTGCAATGCTGCTTGCTGGAGAAGGAAGAGGGCTATGAGCCACAGAATGCAGGTGACTTCTGCAAGCTGGAAAAGGCAACACCAGGAATTCTTCCCCAGAGCCTCAGAGGAATGCAGCCCAGCTGACACCTTGATTGTGGCCCAGTGAGACCCGTGTCAGACTATGGCCTCTAAAACTGTAATATAATGAAGTCGTGTCGTTAACTTAGTGACAATTTGTTACCGCACAGCAGCCACAGGAAATGAACACGGTGGGCCTCAGGATTTTGCTACCGCAGGTAACTGATGGAAACTCCGTAGAAAATGACCGTGTCAGGAAGTATTGCTGAGAAGGAAGGACCGGAACCCCAGCTGCCGAGGGAGGAAACGGAAGCCCCTAATCTGCACGTCTGCTATGGAAGCAGCCTCCTTCCCTAGGGCCTTTTCAGCAGCTCCGGGTCTTCCCCTAGGACTCAGACGCCACCCTGGAGAACTCCCCACCTCCCCGAGACTATGGACAATGTGTCCCCCAGACCTGAGCAGGTGACCCCTGCGTCCTCCTTGTGCCTGCAGTCGTGCTGCCCCCAGCCCTGGGAAGGGCACTTCCACACGTGGGACTCCTTTCCTGTGCAGTTCACGTCGTCCAGCCAGATGGGCCCTGACCCCTCTCCAAAGTGAGCAGAGCCCAGGGCGTCCAGGGCCTGTCCACAGCCCAGCTGTCTGCACACCACGTGGGCATCGCTCAGGTCCCAGCTGTCGTCACAGATGGTGCCCCAGGAGCCCTCACGGTAGATCTCCACTCTCCCGGCACAGCGACTGCCCCCGTCCGCCAGGCGGAGCTGTCGGCTCTCTGAGGAGAGAGGGAGCCATGTCAGTGGGGCGTTTATACAGGAAATAAGAAGGGCTTCTGGTCCTGTGGGACTTCTCACCTGAGCAGTTGGCAGCACTGTCCTCTGAGGCTGCAGGGGCTGCTGGGTCAGATAGGGAGTCACTGCACTGGGGCAGCAGCTGGGTCTGGTGTCCTACAGAGAGGGTAAGAGAGCAGGAAAGTGAGCTCAACTGGAAATAATCTAGTGATGGAATCTGAGATGAAGGCTTTTATATGTTCATATCTTCAGAGTTAATATTCTGTATGGAGATTTCTGCTTTTGAAAATGCCAAACTTTGTGTTTTAAAGCGAACATACAGTAGGAACGACTATCAGAAAAGTGAAAGTATGTCAACATAATTTGAAAACATTTTAGAGCTCCCAAGGCAGTGAGAGTTTTGGAGCCAAGCTCCCAGAGAGAAGTAAGAAACTCTGGTGTGTCTCCTCCTCGGGGCATTGGCCCATTCAAAAGTAATAGCTGAGATCCTGAAAAGTTCAGTAGAAGTTTTGCAAGACTCACAGGACTTCGGAAATATAAGCGTAATTCAGGGTTTGCCAAGCGGGTGCAGCCCTGTTAAACAGCCAGAAACCTTGTACCATAGAAGGAAGAAACAGTCTAAAAGTAGACTGTTCCTTACAAGGATGGTTGCCCAGCTCCTAATCTTTTCAATTCTCTTTAAATATGTTGATTTACCCCTAAAGCACAATGTCCAGAAGAAGCAAAATGAAATTCTTTTTGAAGGATTTCTATGATTTTTCATTTATAATATCAATAAAAAATACCCCCATAAAAGAGATGTGATGGAAAACCAATAGGAAAAAGGAGACATAAGAAAGATTTTTATAAAGGATCCAGCTAATAGAGTTACCTGACAGGGAATTTTAATAACTATAATTAAAATGTTCAAAGAATTAAATGACATGATGCATATCTTGGCAGAGAAATTATAAAACAATCAAATAAAAATTTGAGTGTTGTAAAAGCCAATAGTTAAATTCAAGAACTCAAGGGATTAGTTGAACAGTATATTATATCAATGCAAGGTATAAATAATAAAATGGAAAATCAGAGGAAAATACACAGAATAAACCACAGAAAGACAAAAGAATAGAAAATACAAAAAGACACAAAGCACATGGTGAAAAGGCCTTATATTAATTTATACAAAGTCCTAGATGATATAAAGCCCTAGTTGACAGTACTAAAAGTAGAAATTAGGAAATCCACAACCAAAGCGGGATACTTAATACACCTGTGATCGTTTCAACACGTCTACAATATCTTTGATACGGCTTCCATTGAGAGGTGAGGTCTATACCTCCTTCCTTTGAATCTGGTCTGACCTTGGTGAGTTGCTTGTGAGGTGTAGAATGCATGGAAGGTAACACTGCTTGACTTAGGAGACTAGATCAGAAAAGTCACGCAAAAGCCTCCCCCGATTGGCTTAGCACGGTTGCTTTAGGAGAGGCCTACTCTGTTGAGACATCGTGCTGAGAGGCCACATGCAGGGGGTCTGGTCAGCTGCCCTGTGAATGAGCTGTCCTGGATTCCCAGCTCCGTGAAGCCTTTGAATGACCTCAGCCCTGCATGACATCTAAATGCAAGCTCATGAGAGACACCAAGGGAGAACCACCAAGCTGAGCCCTTCCTAAATTCCTGAGCCAGGAAATCATGAGCAAAATGAATTGTATTTTTTGTTTTCTGCTGCTAAGATTTTTGGGAACATTTGTTATGCAGCAATAGTTAACAGGACTCTTACGCTTACCATGATACCCAGTGATGCTACTGCTAACTAGAAAGGAAAAGAGAAATGTTTGTCTTCAACTAAACTCCTACTAAAGAGAATCAAAAATGTTTGTCTCCACAAAGACTCATATATGAGTTTTCATAGCAACTTTATTCATAATATACCAAAACATATGCTATTACTTTTGGGACAAGGCAATAAGAAGTTGGAAGGGCCTCAAGGTGACTATTAGTAGAAGCCTGAAGGGCATTGGTGATGCTGTCTGTGAGGCCTAAAGGATGTGAGGAAAATGTGATTGGAAGCTGGTGGAAAGATAAAATGGTGGCTTTAGGTGGCTAGATTTTGAAATAACTTGCTATTTAGAAAAAAAAAAAGAACGGTGTCAGTAACTGATAGAGCAAGCTGTCAAAACAATCAGTATTTAGAATATCAGAATGGTATGAATTAACAAATATGGAAATCAAAACTGCAGAATACACATATTCTCAAGAGCATGTAGACCATTTCCTATGACTGTACACTATGCCAAAAATGAGGTCCAAATTTTTTCAAATGATTGAATCCATAAAAAAATCATAAATTTTACCACAATAGAATTAAGCCAGAAACAAACAAAACTAGTAAAATCAACTGTATTGAATAATTTTCATGCTATGAAATACTCTTCTTAACAGTACATCTTGGTAAGTTTTGACAAATGTATGTACCTATACAATCCACCACTATAATCCAGATGCAACACATTTGCATGAACCCACAATGTTCCTATACGACTTTGCAGCAAATGCATCTCTACCTCACAACCCCAGCTCCAGGCAAACACTGATCTGTCTCAATAGTTTAGTTTTATAGCTTCTAGAATTTAATGATGTTATACAAATATATTCCTTTTGTTCTACAAATATATTGGCTTCTTTTTTCTCAGCATGATTTTGAGATTTATCTGCATCAATGTGTTTGTTAGTAGTTTGGTCTTTTTATGGTTGAAAAATCTTCCATTGTTTGAATATACCAAAATTTGTTTTATCTATTCTTCTGTTAATAGAAATTTGGGTTGTTTGCAACTTTTTGCTACTGTGAATGAGGACACTATGAGCATTAATCTTTTTGTGGATACAATTTTTTTTAACTTTACTCAGGTACATATCTAGTAGTAGAATTGTTGGGTAAGATGGTAAGTATATGTTTAACTAAAAAAAATCCTTGCTTTTCCAGAGTTTGTATCCTTTCACATTAACACCAGTAGTGTATGAGAGCTTTAGTTGCTCCATATCCTGCCTCCTTCCTAAAAGCTGGAATTATCAGTGTTTTACATTTTAGCCATTCTTATTTGTATAGCGACATCTCCTTATACTTTAACTTGAATTTTCTTTATGACTATTGATGTTAAGTATCTTTTAATTTGCTTATTGGCCATTTGTAAATCATGATGCTGTGAAGCGTCTCTTTAAATATTTTGCCCATTTGTACACTGGACATTTGTCTTATTTTTGAGTTGTAAGAGTTCTTTACATATCAAGAATATAAGTCTTTCATCACATATACATATTGCAAATAATTTTTGTCTATCAGGGAATACCTTTTCATTTTCTTAATATTGCCTTTCAAGAAGCAAAAGTTTTAAATTTTGATGCAGTCCAATTCTCACTTTAAAAAAGTAGTTAATGCTTTCTGTGCCTTAGGAAATGTTTGCTTACTCCAAGATCATGTAAAATTTCTTCTATGTTTTCTTCTAAATGTTTAATGATTAAAATTGTTACATTTTGGTTGATAATTCATTTTTGAGTTTATTTTGTTGTTATTGTGTAAAATAAGGGTTGCATCTCATTTTTTACCCATATAGATTTCTATTCATTCCAACATCATTTTTTGAATTGACTATACTTACCCCACTGAAGAATACTGGCATCTGTATTAGCTTGTTAGGGTTGCCATAAATAACAATGTATTAATACCACAGGTTCGATGGCTTAAACATAAATTTGTTTTCTTGCATTTCTGCAGGCTGAAAGTCTAAGATTAAGGTGTTGGCAGGGTTGGTTTCTTCTGAGGGCCATGAGGTAAGCATCTGTTCCAGGCCTCTCTCCTTGGCTTGTAGATGGCCTGTGTCTCTGCGTGGTCTTCCCTGCATCTGTGCCCTAACGTCCTCTTATGAGATAGCTGTAATATTGGATTAGGATCCACCCACATGGCTTCCTTTTACCTTAATTACCTCTTCCAAATACAGCCACAGTCTAAGGGCCTGGGGGTCAGGACTTCAGCATACGAATTCTGGGGGGACCTAATCAAGCCTATAACAGCATCTTTGTAGAAAATCAGTTTAGTATACATAAGTTCAGGTTTATTTTTGTATTCTCTATTCTGTTCCATTGATTGATATATCCATCCTTACTCTAAGCCCATACTGTTTTGGTTACTGTAGCTTTATAGTAAGACTTGAAATCATATAACTTCCAAACTGATTCTTCTTTTTCAACATTGTTTTGCCTATTCCATCTTCTTCCATTTCACATAGATTTTAGAATTGGCTTGTGAAATTCTACAAAATATTTGAATACTTACCTAATGCAAAAGAATGAACATGGTATTTTGCCTGTTTTTGTCTGTTTTAGTAAAAAGAACAAATATTATAATTGAGTAGCCGTTTGAGGCTGCCAGAGCGTCAGAGTTACAGCTGGTGGTTTGTTCTGTGAAGGGAAGACCACAACACCAAAAAGGAGTTGTGTGGATTTCTTCTGAGATCAGAATCTGGTGCCTGTCCAACTGTTGATCACTAAAAATATCTTATAGGTTATAGGGAAAAGGGATCAAGAACTCCTGAAACATAGGGGATATTAAGCCAAAAGTCCAGCCACTTTGTGGGCCAGGATAAACATTCTTTCGAAAACCCCTATTAATGTATTTTGTGCATGGAAGATCAAAGAGCAATTTCCCTTGTACCAGGTTCTGCTGAATGAAAGGGCATGTGCAGTCTTACTCAGGACCATCAGTTTGCTGCAGCTTTTGCAGAAATGTGGACAGAGAGAAAAACTTCAAATCTCATGAGTTGGATAAAGGCAGGGTGCATAACCATAGCCTGTTTAAGAGAATTGTCCAATTCCAACTTAAATGTAATATTCCTTCTGAGGATGCTGAAGTATTGAGAATGGAAACATCTTTGGATGGGTTATCTGAAGATACTGAAAGTTTCCTAATTCTATGCCTTTGACCCAGGTGATGATTGATGCTGTGGTCAAAGGGGCTTTTGTTACTTGGGCTCCCGTACGACTGCTACTGGGGAGACCAGGTGAGGCCAGCATGGTGGTTGTGAATCTTCTGCCAACTATCATGAGTCGTGTTGAATGATGGGAAAGTGATTAGAATTTTTCAGAAGAAAGGAAACAATAAGAAAAAATATCATAAAAACACAATAGGACAATTAAAGTGTGTGGAAGTGTGCAGATTGTTGATTAAAAATGATATGAAATAGGAGGCGATGAAGGAGTAGCTGCTAAATTCTAGTGAATCATCAGAAGGGATTAAGTGGTCTGGGTGTCCCAATAGGTTAGACTGTAAAAGGATCATGTTAAGCTCACTCAATTAATCCTAACCTTGATGAATTTAAAATATTTGCTGACTACACAAAGGAGGAATCTATAGACCTGTCAGAGCCAGTCAGATTAAAATGCTGTAAGGTAAAGGAGAGGAGGATGAGTCTGAGTGACAGGTGGGCCAGCGTCTCTTGGCCCAGCCCCGGCAGGGGACAGGAGGCCATTTGAATTGGTCTGGGTAATATGGCTTGGGGGTGGGAGGAAACAGTATTGAGGTCGCTGGTGCTCAATGTACTGTCATAACTAGACCTGGCTATGAAATGAAAGGGCAGTGTAATTAAGCTAGGAGGATATGGTGATGCAATTGTAGAGGACTTGCAGGTGAATATATGGCTGAAAGTAGGAATTTATGAATGAAAGAAATGTATGTTCTTGCCTCACCCCTACCATAATGTGTTATAGAAATAAATGTGATATCTGAACGGAGAAATCTTCCCTTTCCCAAACCATTGAAAAACGGATGTGCAAAGCTACTCTTCATCCTGTTTTAATCAGGCCTGTTAGGTGGGAACCTTAGAATTACCTAAACCCACTCAAGTGACTAATTTAAAATAGCATAGGATACCTGGGGGGCACTAAGAATTTAGGCCTTATTTAAGGATCCATTAGATGCAGGTGTAATTGTACTCAGCATTTTCTTGTTTAATAGCCCAATGTGACCTGTGAGAAAAGCTAACGGGTCCTGGAAACCAACTATGGGTTACAGAAATCTCCAGGTAAGTACTGTCAGCTGTATCCACTATGATAATAACAACCCAAGCTGTACAACTTAAGGAAGACTGGTGTTTTGTGATTAATTTTGCGAATGCTTTTTTTTCAATTTCTACTTTGAAAAAAAGTCAGAGCCAATTGCTATTTATGTAGGACAGACTCCAATATTAATTCACTGTGCTCACACAGTATTTAAGTCTCCTGTTATTGCCATAGCTGAAATTGAGGGATATTCTACATAACAACTGGCCTGTATTCTTAAAAAAGGTCAAAGTCATGAAATTCAAAGAAAGATTCTGAAAGTGTTCTCTATTAAGGGAGACTAAATGGATATGACAACTGAATGCACCACATTACCTTAAATCTTTTACTTGGGACTATTGGTAAAATCTGAATAAGGCTTCTGGACTAGATAATAGTATTGTAACAAAGTTAATTTCTACAATTTGGTAACTGTACTGTAGTTATGTAAGGAAATTCTTTGAAGTATTTTAGGGGTAAAGAGATATCATGTCTGCAACCTACTTTTAACTACTAATTCAGAAAGATTTTTATATATTCATGGAGAATGGGGCAGAGAGGGGAGGTGGAAGAAAGAGAGAAAGAAAGGGAGAAAACAGCATAATACTAAATCGGGGAATCTGGGTAAAGGTTATCTGGAAATTCTTATACTCCTCTTATAACTTTCCTGTAATTCTCAAATTATGTAAAAAGAAAAAGAAAGAAACACACACAAAAAACCCAAAAAACAAAGGTGAAAAGTCAGAGAGAATTCATTCTTAGAAGGCCTTCACTGAAAGAAATGCTAATAACATCAAATCATAAAACACCTAGGAGAAAACGTAAGCAAAGATGTGTAAAACCTCTGAGAGAAAGCAAAGAATTAATGAATGGAGGTACACACCACATAAATAAATTGAAAGACTTGATATTGCCAAAATAAATTATTTCCAAATTTATGCGTAGATTGAATCTAATCTCAATCGAATACCATTACGCTTTTTTTTTTTTTTTGGTAGAAAATGACAAGCTGATTCTAAAATTTATATGGAAACACATAAGACC
Source organism: Lepilemur ruficaudatus (assembly GCA_963574885.1). NCBI lineage: Eukaryota > Metazoa > Chordata > Mammalia > Primates > Lepilemuridae > Lepilemur > Lepilemur ruficaudatus. Next base: position 5,129 of record CAUYRT010085740.1, on the reverse strand, counting down.
AAGCATGACCAAAATACATGGCAAGAAAAGCAAGAAAGTTAGAGAAGTTACTTTAAAGTAACTCCTTACAGTTATACAGATTTACCATGAAGTCATAATAATTAAGAAAGTATAGTGTTGGTGTAAGGGTAGACAAATGATAGAATGGAACAAAATAGAGTTTAGAAAAAGACTCTGACAATCTTGCACTGTGTTTGTGACAAAGGTGGCATTGTAGTGGGGAAAAGAGTCTTTTCAGGCCAGAATTCTGAGTCAATCGGATATCCATATGAAAATATGAAACTTGACCCCACCCCATCTTGTCTGATACACACATATCAATCTGTACAATTATATGCAGAATAAAAATAATTAAATTTCTATAATATACTCCTGGAGAATATTTTTATAATATCAAGGTAGGCATAGTTCTCTTAAAAGGGATTTCTTATATCCTATTTGTTATATCTTACCCTTATTTCTTATGTCTTATGCACTAAATGCACAGGAAAAAGTTGATAACTTGTGTTTCATTAAGAACTTGACTCATCAAAGAACACCATGCCATTAAGAGAGTGAAAATAGAAGGCCAAGAGTCAAACACACAAAATAAATACACCCCTATTTGCACCAAAAGTCATTGTCACACTAATTTTTAGCATTATTATTTGTAATGGTCAAGAACTGCAACAACTCAAATCTCCACCATCAGTTGAATGGTTCAATTCATGGCCATGAGGTCAATTCAATGAAATACTCGATAGCAATAAAAATGAATGAAGTGCTACTGTAAACAACAACATGGATGAATCCCAAACATAATGTTGAGTCAAAGAAGTTAGACACCAAAGAGAACATCCTGCATGATTTTATATCCATCATGACGAAAATATCCTTTGATAGTAGAAGTTAGGAGAGTGACTTTCTTTGGAGAGGAATGAGGGTACAGTGACTGGTGGGGTATGTAAGTGACTTCTGGGGCTGGCTAATGCTCTCTTTGTAGATCTAGGCTGGGGTATTTGACTGGGCTATGTACTTATTGTTTATATGTTATTCTCCATGTATTATACTTGAATAATAATATTCATTTAAAAAATATTATTCCTCTTAGCACTTCTTGACCTAAAGTGAAAGATGAATAAAAAATGAGAAGAACCATTTCTCACCACAGCATGTCTCACTAATGTCTCACGTTTGAGGTCAGTTTTTCACATTCTCTGCTCTTAAGGACATTTTGCTTAAGGAGCATCCTGAGTACCAGTCAGCCTTCACCTCTCTCTTACCCGAGCAGACCACAGAGGCCGTGTTTCCATGGTTACAGTCGGGAACACCCAGGGCAGTCACGGGGCAATGCCACAGGAAGGGCTCAGCACCTGAGCAGTGAAATCGGTCTTTCCAGATCCCATCACCTCCTTCCACAAAGTATGCTCCTTTTGGGGCAGAGATGGCGACTCCACAGCCCAGTTGACGGCAAACGACGTCAGCATTGGCCATACTCCAGTGGGAGGCACAGAGCGGTCTCCAGTCTCCAAAAATATTCATCTCCACTTGTCCCTCACACTGAGAGGTGCCATTTTTCATGAGCCGGACTTCTGTGTACTCTGGTAGGAGAAAACAAGAATTCAGTACAATCTCACGTTCTTCTTACCTCAACAGAGTATGCAGGGAAGTGAAAGTCCTGCCCCGAGTCTCACCTGAACAGACGATTTGAACAGCCCCACTGTGGTGGCAAGTCCCTCCAGGACAGGGTGCTCTCGGGCAGAACCAGAGGCTAGACTCCTGCCCCTTACACCGGAACTCTTCAGCCCAGACCCGTCCACTAGCCTCTCTGAAGGGCACGTGCCCCAGGACAGACGCAGCCCTGCCACACTCCAGCTCTGCACAGATGACATGGGCAGTGGAGAACGTGAAGTTCCCATCAGAAACTGGAATCCAATCTCCTTTAGGATTCACTTCCACTTGCCCTGAGCAGGGTCCATTTCCTCCAAACAGACGCACAAATCCTAAGGAAGAAAAAATGAACACACACGGTTTCACATTCTGTTTTTCTGAAAATTTCTCATGGCAAAAAATTCCAGTAATTTCTTAAGTGACCTAAGTGGGGGAAAATTGCACACAAATGAGTCTAGATGTTTAGGAAGCTCAGAGTCAAAGAGTTCGGGAGAGATGGGAGCTGGTGGTCCTAGCCATCTATGTTGAAACCCTAGAACTTGTCACTGAACCTGGGAAAGAATGAATTTTCAGTGGGAGCAAGGAGGCAGCTCAGTTTGCTGATCACTTCATACTAGGGATTCTTCTTCTGAGATACAGGAGTCTTAGAAACTGCTAAGGGGTGATAGTAAGTAACTTTAATCCTATCATTATGTTAGCTATGTATTCCTCTACTATTTGGATTCTCAAGATAAGCTGGTGTACTGCAAAAAAAAGGAGAGTGAGGAGAAATCAGAAAGCAAGTCAGTCATAATTTGGAAAAGCCTTCCAAATTGCAAAAGCTTCAGTATGGATGAGGAGCATAAATGTTTGATAAAAATACTTGTTAAGCAAATTTTAGCACATTTCAACATCCTCTGCTCCCCGCATCCACCACTTAATCCTGCCACCCCTTTCCCATTTCTCCCACTTCAGACAAGGAAAAAACATTAAAAGAGACAGATGGATGGGAAAGAAAATCAAAATGGGAAGCAACTGCTGTGGAAGTCAAATGTGGTGCAGGTAGAGGTGAGATTGCTGGAAGTGTTTTTTTTTTGTTTTGTTTTTTTGGAAGTTATGACAATGGAGAATTTATTAGAAAGAGATAAAAAGAGCAAGTGAATTGCAGTTTACATTTTAAAGACTATCTAGATTGCAGTACAGAATAAGGAAAATTTTTTAAAAATCAAAGAAAGAATAAGAGCCACCCAACAGTGAGAAGCACATATAGGTGCTCCTCGACTTACAATGTGGTTACATCCAGATAGATTTATCATAAGTTTAAAACATCATAAGTCAAAAATGCATTTATCACATCTAACAAAGCAAACAACATCTCGTAGCCTCGCCTACCTTAAATGTGCTTCAGCACCTTCAGAATTGGCACTTGCTGCCCCGCAGCTGACCTTCACATTATGAAAATAATGATGCCTTTTGAAATGTTGAAACCACCCATGACTTGCTGTAAACATTTGCCTATACATCGCAACATTAGCATGCTCTTTTAGCATATCCAAGATTTTTTTCTCTTAGCCCACATAGTCAGTAGGCCAAGCAATATGCACTTCTGTGTCTGGTCTTCCACCCACATGACAATTTTTCCATATCATCAGTTGGACCAGCTCTTTTCTTCTCAATGACAGTGGATTTAACTAATGCTAATGATTTCACTGCATCGCTAATTCACTTCTTATTTTTCAAGGTTGTCGAGATCATGCATTACAAAAGTCCTAACTCATGTACAGTGGCCATTCAATAATTTGCAAGAAAAAACAAATCATCTTCTTAAAAAGTGGGCAACAGACATGAACAAAGTCGTCTCAAAAAAAAAGACACGAATGCCCAACAAACATGAAAAAATGCTCACCATCACTAATCATCAGGGAAATGCAAATTAAAACCACATGCTGCCTTCATGCTGGGCAATTTAGTTTTTTCCCTAGAGTAATTTTCTCCAGAAGCAGGAGATGCAGAGGGGCATTTTGTAGACATGATGGGATAGAAAAAACACAAGACACAATATCAAAAAATCGCTGGCAATGTAACACTTTATAGAGTATCAGTTGTTTACCCTTTTGATCACAGGCTTACTGGAAACTCTAGTTGGCTGCCACTTCCCTGCAGCACGGTCCCCAACCTTTCTGGCACCAAGGACCGGTTTCATGGAAGACAATTTTTCCATATGGGAACAGGGAGGAGGAATGGGGGGGGCTCACCTCCTGCTGTGCAGCTCCCCCTCCTAAGTTTCCTAAGTTTCCCCTCCCCCATTTCCTAAGTTTTATGGAAAACAATGTTTCCATGGACTGGATGGGGGATGGGGGCGGTGGAGCTCTGTGACCCCTTCCCTAACAGGCCATGACCGGTACTGGTCCACAGCCTGGGGGCCGGGGACAGCAGTCAAATGGCACATAGCCAGCCTAGGAAAAGGTCACAATTCAAAATTCAAAGTGTGGTTTGTACTGAATGCCTATCCCTTTGCACCATTACAAAGTCAAAAAATCATAAGTTAAACTATCGTGAAGAACTGTCTGTATTACATTTTTTTTATTTCAAAAATGTAGGGAGCACAGGTGTTTTTTGTTACATGGACAAATTGTATCACGCTGAAGTCAGAGCTTTCAGTGTACCAGAATAGTGTACATTGTATTCAGTAGATAGATTTTTGTCCCTCACCTTCTTATCACCTCCCCTTCTTAGTTTGCAATGTCTATTACTGCTCTTTATGACCATACATATCCTTCCTTTAGATGGCACTTATAAGTGAGAACATGTGGTATCTGTTTTTCCATTCCTGAGATCCTTCACTTAGGATGATATTCTCTGGTTCCATCCAAGTTGCTGCATTATTTCATTCCTTTTTTATGGTTGAGTAGTACTCCAGGGTATATATTAATATATACCACATTTTCTTTAACCATTCATAAGGTGATGGGCATTTAGGTTGATTCCATATCTTTGCTATTGTGAATTGTGCTGCAATAAACATTTGGGTGCAGCTGACTTTTTTTAACAAAATGACTTCTTTTCCTTTGGGTAGATACCCAGTAGTGGGTTGGATTCAATGGTAGGTCTACTTTTAGTTTTTGTTTGTTTTTATTTCAGCATATGATGCGGGTACAAATGTTTAGGTTACGTATGTTGCCCTTGCCCCCCCCCTTGAGTCAGAGCTTCAAGCATGTCCATCCCCCAGATGGTGCCCATAGCCCTCATTATGTATGTATATGCCCATCCCCTTCTCCCCCTTCCCATCTGCCCAATGCCCAATAAATGTTATTCCCATATGTGCACTTAGGTGTTGATCAGTGAAACCAATTTGCTGGTGAGTACATGTGGTGCTTATTTTTCCATTCTTGGGATACTTCACCTAGTAAATGGGATCCAGCTCTATCCAGAAAAGTACAAGAGGTGCTATATCACCATTGTTTCTTGTAGCTGAAGAGTACTCCATGGTATACATATAC
>CAUYRT010085739.1:0-31882 GCA_963574885.1 Lepilemur ruficaudatus | reverse complement strand
CTCTATGGAAAAGAGTATGGAGATTCCTCAAGGAACTAAAAGTAGAACTACCATTTTGTCCAGCAATCCCACTACTGGGTATTTGCCCAAAGGAAAAAAAGTCATTTTATCAAAAAGACACTTGCACTAGAATGTTTATTGCAGCACAATTCACAATCACAAAGATGTGAAATCATCCCAAGAGCCCATCAATTCATGAGTGGATTAATGAAATGTGGTATATGTACACCATGGAGTACTACTCAGCCATAAAAAAATGAATTAATACATTTTGCAGCAATCTGGATGGAACCGGAGACCATCCTCCTAAGTGAAGTATTGCAAGAATGGACAAACACCATATGTACTCACTATTAAATTCGAACTAACCAATTAGCATTCATGTGCACAGATGGAAGTAAAATTCAACAGAAATCATGCAGGTGGGAGGAGGAGGAGGGCATGGGTGAAATCATACCTAACAGGTACAATGTACACTATCTGGGTAATGGGCACACTTATAACTTTGACTCCAGCAGTACAAAAGCAATCCATGTAACCAAAATATTTCTACCCCTGTAATATTCTGAAATTTGAAAAAAAAAAAAAAAGGAGAAGATGGTTTCAGACCAGGGACCAGCAGATGAACCGGTAGGAGTCTTGAGGAATCATAGCATATTCAGGAAAATGCAAGCTGTCACTTAACTTCTTTATGGAGGAAGGACTCTACCAAAGTAGAGTGGCTACCAAAGTCATAACGTGGCTCTGCCTGCAGGATCAGGCGGCAGCTGCCCTCTGCAGAACTCTGCCTGAGTTCTCACCCTTGCTTAGATTCCTCTCCTCCCCTGTCCTACCTTTCCCACTTTCCATGAGTCTCCCTGGAGCAATTTCTTAATAAATGACTTGTGCATAAAACTTCCTGTTAGGGTCTGTTTTCAGGGGAACCCACCCCAAGACAGTGGTGAGTAACAGGTCTCAATAGTTCTAAGATGAAACATCATGAATGGTGCAGGAATGTAGAGACAGAAAGGACAGAGGAAAGAGAAAGGGGAGACAGGTAAACAGCTGGGTAGCTGGGTGCAGGACCTAATAATCAGTGTATTCAGGTCTGAATTCAGAAGAGAGTTCTGGGCTGAACAGATCTGGGAGCAGTTTGGAAGCCAAGGATAACAAAATTGCCTAGAGGTACCAATATAGGTGATCACGAAGCACTGATTTTGCTCAAGCACAGAATAATCTAAGTTGACTCTTTTTTAGAATGGTTTTAACTCCAGATTATATCACATATTTTAGCAGAAATTAAAGTCAAATATTATTAGAGATATTGAAGAGTTTCAATGGGTTGTCTTATTTAAGAATAGCTAATAATGATAATATTATCACCACTCAAATCAACATAGGTTCCTAGACAGAGGGAAATTAGACCAAACTTTAAAAATTAGACTATATTAAAGCAGAATTTCCGTATTAACTAAACACACGATGTGTAGAAGGGTCAATACTATTGAAATCATCATTCAAATGAGGTTGGTAAACATGAAAAGGATTATGGAAATGTTTGCAACACGCGTTTTTAGAGGAGAACAGTAGTATTTGGACCTGCCTTCTGGTCCATGCTTGTCTGCCTAGGTAGGAAACAGACTAGTCTGTTAGAAGTATAAAAACAAAATGTCTGATGATAAAATAAAACTGAAATGACTTGTGACAGGGAACTGAAACCAACAGCTCTTGATATTGGCCTTATGGTCTTAAAATTGGAAAAATAACTCAGTATGATAGTCAGGGGCAAAGGGCCAAATGACAACAGTTTTGCCAGACCCGAATCTGCACTGAATGGGCCTAAAAGAGTCATCCCAGCTACCTGAGCAGGTAAACGTCCGAAGTGTGATATCATCACAGTTCTGTTCAGTGATTCTCTAGCAACTTGCTCCCTGCATCCTTATTTTCTAATACTTCAATTAATCCATAACCCGGCCCTCCATAGCTCTTCTTCCAAACCCTTAGTTCATTACTAGAAACTTGGGCTCAACTTGGCACCTTCCCACTCAATATTTAGAGATTCCTACTGACCTTCTGGTGTCAACTTTCATCTTCATCCTCACATACTGAACCAAATGCCTACAAGCTGCGTTCCATCCTAACTATGCCCCACCCCCTTGGTTGTTTTGGCCATACCAGAAGCAACTCTGTACTCTTAAGTGGTAATTAAAGATTGTACTAGGCTGGCATGGTGGCTCACGCCTGTAATGCCAGCACTTTGGGATGCCGAGGCAGGAAGATCACTTGAGGCCAGGAGTTCAAGACCAGCCTGGGCAACATAGTGAGACCCTGCCTATACAAAAAATTTAAAAAAAAAAATCCCTAGCTGGGTGTGATGGTATGCACCTGTAGTCCCAGCTGCTTGGGAGGCTGAGGCAGGAGGATCACTTAAGCCCAGAAGTTGAGGCTGCAGTGAGCTATGATCACGCCACTGCACTCCAGCCTAGGCAACAAAGTAAGACCCTGCCTCTAAAAAAAAAAGATTGAACTAGTAGGTAATATGTACGTCTTCTGAAAATACTTGACTGAGAGCAATGATAAATATGCATACTGAATTTATTCCTGCATTATTTAATGAAATGGTATTTATAGCTATTAATAATTAGATAACAGTGACATGTACAACTTTATCCTATTTTAAAAAGTAGAAATAATGGCACAGTAATCCTTAATCTTTCACAGTAAACACAGAAGTTCAAAGGCCCTATGAAAATAAAATTCAACTGCTCCTGACATTTACAATGAATATTAATCTGGCTTAAATTATTTGTTAAAAGCTTCAAAGCAAAGTGCCCTTAAAGTAAGTAGGTTCAAAACAGATACCTGGTAAAGTTATAGCTGAATTGCAACACCATCATTTGAAATGTATCTACTAATATTCAATTTCACATCTACTTCCCGTCTCTTCTGAGTTGACTGGACAGCTGTGCAGTAACTTAGAGTTTGTCACGAAATTCACTGACTTGGCTCATATCGGTGGCCATGACCCCAACAGGCCAAGAACACAGGGCTGGGGGTTGCAGGGAGGGATGCTTATGTCCCTCTCTCTACTTCCTCCCCCAAACTAGAGAGAAGCAAACTTCTGCCATGATTTTCTCTTCGCCTCTATGCCAGATCATTGCTGAGACCCTGTACAGTTTGGCCCTAGATGTTCAGAGAGTTAAAGCCCAAGGGGGAAATTACATTTTGCCCTTGCCTGCAGGGTCCCTAGAAGAGTCCGCCATTGAGAGGTACTTGTGTGCGATTTGGAAGGTCAAAGTCATTATTCTCCCATGGTGGCTGCAGACAGGATCACGGGTATCAGCAGACAACAGAAGTGAGGTCTGAACTACAGATTCTGGCATCCTCCCGAGACTCCCCCAGTGAGCAAGCTTCCCTGCGATTCCCGTACTTCAGACTTCCTGAAAGTGATGATCCTAGGCATGGTTTCCCCCATCCTCCAAGGGTTGTGTAAGTCTCTAATTCCTAGGGTTAAACTTCTTCCCACTGACATGGCTTCATTGGCTTCTGTTTTCTCTCACTCATTCTTTCCCAGGAGAGGAGAGTGGTTGATTTGATCTGTTGAAGCTTGACATTAATGGGACCGTGATGTCCTAGTGGACAGGGTAACCTCATCCTTTCCCTTGCCCAGAAAGTGTTCTCTTGTAGTAAGCACATCTGAGTGGGTCCCCAAACCTTCCGTGGTAGGTTCCTGTTGCTGCTGTAACTAATTACCACACACTCAGTGGCTTAAAACAACACAAATTTAGTGCGTTAGAGTTCTGTAGGTCAGAAGTCTCATAGGGCTAAAATCAGTGTTGGCAGAGTCACACTCCTGGTGGCTCCAGGGGACAATCTATTTCCTTGGTTCCAGCTTCTGGAAGCGGTTGACATTCCTTGGCCTGGGGTCCTGGATCACTGTGACCTCTGCTTCCATCATCACATCTTCTGAGACCCTCTTGCCTTCCTCTTATAAAGACCCTTGTGATTATATTGGCTCACCTGGATAATCAAGGAAAATCTCCCATCTGAAGATCCTTAACAAAATCACACCTGTAAAGTCCCCAGGTGAGAGGTAAAATAGTCACAGCTAGGATGTGAGTATCTTTGGGGGTGGGCATTATCTGCCGACCACGCCTTCCTTCTGGAACCAGCCTGCTGGCTTCATGCATATCCAAGCAAGTGGTATTGGGCTTGGCCCAGAAGATCTGGCTCCTCACTCCCTCTGCAAGCTCCCTCACCTGAGCTTGTGGGGTTCACATCTACAGAAAGCAGGGGTCAAAAGTCCCAGTTTGGATGAAGCCTAAAGCATATGTTCTAATGTAGGTTTTGCAAAGCTCTGCACTGAGCATAATACACACAAGCAAAATCGTGAGTTGTATTTTCTACCTGGCTAGAAATCTTGCTTGGTTGGTTTGCTTTATTGATCAGACTTCAGAGAAAAAGAGAGATAGATGGTGACCCAGTGCCTGAGCTTCCTTGTACCTGCTCCACAGATATTTCATGAAATACCTGAAGATTCTTCCATAATGGAATTTGTTTCTAATGTATCTATTCTGTAATTCAGATTTGGTAAAACAAATCTTTCAAAATCAAGGCACAGCTATAAAAATCTATATGTGAGTAAAAGTTGAACACAACTGGAATTGTCCGAAAAAATAATGAATTTTCCAAAAATACTTTCACCACTTGATACTAAATATAGCACCCGATATTTTTCGACTTTATATCAGCATAGAACAAAAAGCCCTGGGAATGCCGATCAATGAGGCTGCTCTGTTCACACATGCTGGATGAACCAGTGTGCACTGTGCTGTTCACGTTGTCGCAGTTTCTTGGGTCGACACCATCCTCATTAGCTATAAAGTCATCTTCGTGACATTCATAACTGAATATGTAAATCGATTAACAGATGCAGAAATGTCCTTGGTGACAACAGAGCCACTGTGTTAAAGAGCATGATACCTGCCAGAGCAAGAGCGTCATCCTCTGTTTAACTGAGAGCAGCATTATATTTGATTAGAGCACACCAAAGGATTAATGGAAATTTTTAAATAATGTGATGGCAAAGCCAGAAATTACACTGGCCTGAATTAGAATGCAGCTCAGGGACTCCTTGGCCTAGAAAAAGTGCAGCCCGCATAAGGTGACAGAAGGTTCCATCCCATTCTTGCCTCCTTTCTCTCTCAGTTATTCCCTCAGACAGCCATTCGTTCATTCATATTCGTTCATTCATTCATTCACTCACTTGGCATCTATTACCCACCCAACGCGGGGGGACATGAAAATAAGTGACACACAGTCCCCACCTTCAGTTTGGTCACTCTCTTCCAGAGAAGAAAAACATTTAAACCATTACCATGGTAGGGAAAGTGCTACATGACAGAGGGACACTGGAAGGAAGAGAGCCAGCGACTCTGCCCAGAGAGCTTCCAGCAAGAGACAGCACAGCACAGTGGCTCAGCCTCCGGACTCCGGACTCCGGGCCCAACTGCTTCTTTGTGACCTTGGATGAGTTACTTAACTCTCTGGGCTTCGTATCTCTCTGTGTTAACCAGACATAATGATGACACCGTAGGCACAGTAAGGGCTATGTGGGTGTGGTAAAAGGGTAAGGTGGGCATAATAAATGTCACAAAAGTGTTTGTTAAATACATAACTTGACAGTTTCACAGAAAAGGTAATATTTGCGCCATGCTTTAAAGAATAGGCAAACATTTGTCCATTAAGAAAGAAGGCGAGGCATTCCAGGTAGAAGGAAGTTTCTGTTCTTCAAGAATTTTCTCCACTGCTACCACCACGGGGTGCCTGAGATGGGGTATGCAAAGTGTCACACGGCCACCGGCTGGTGGGGTGACATCTGGTCACAATGTCTGGAGGGTAAGCCATGGACACCTTAAAAGAGAACTTTGCACTTCTCAGGAGCTTCGGAAAGAGCCAATACAGCGGCTTCTAGAACAACCCAACTGCAGGGCATCCATGCTGCCCTTTTCCCAAGTCTAGACATGTCCAACTTCCCCCTTGGAACTCTCACCAGTGCCTCGAAGGTAACATCTGCAAGTCCTGTCAATTCTAACTCCAAAACAAGTCTGTATAGTTGTCCCGTTCTCCTCAGCTACCTCACCTTCTACAGACTCAGACCTGGACGCTCTTGCCTCTGCTCTGGCCCCATTCAATCTGCTCTCCACAGAGTAACAAGAGTCATCTTCCTAATGCATCAGTCTTTTTTGTGTTACTCCCCTCCTTAAAACTGCTCGCACTGTCTGTGATGAGGCCCCTGCCTAACTCCCCCACCTCAGTTCTCCCCACTTCTCACCACCTTCTTGTCACTCACGGCGCTCCAACCAGAGTGGCCATCCACAGTGGCTGCTACAAGCGCTTTACTGCCTCAAGTCCTCCTCTGTGTCAAACCTTCCCCTCCCTCTTCGTTTCCTTTAGAGCTCAGCTTGAGGAAGGGTGCAGGCCGGTTGAAAGAAAACTCAAAATGAAGTTAGGCAGGTGGGGCTCTTGTTCTGACTCTGCCACCTCAGGCTTTGTGAATGGGGATGTCACCCAGCACTTCTGAGCCTCAGTGTATCCACCTGTAAAATTAGGGGATTGGACCCAACGTGGGCTCATGCTCCATCTCGCTTCCATCCTTCTTCTTCTGCTGTTCAAGAAACTTAACCCTGTCGCTCTGCCTGTCTCCCTTTTTTCTCTCTTGGACGAGCCTAAGAAGCACCTTTTAATCCCTCATCCAGTTTATCTCCCTCCTACCCCCATGGTGAGTCTCATAAAAGTAAAAAACTAAACTGGCAAGAGCAGAAATAGGTGAATGATATTTCCTTCTTTAAGGAAAACTTGAAGCAAAAATAAGACTGGTGAACCCAGACAAGGACATTTTAGAAGTGAAAACACACTGCTCTGCAGATAATGACACAGGCCTGTCACCTGGGCCTCTGGGCCCTGGGTGGCCTGGCTCTTCCTGCCTGTCTCCTCCCCACCATTTGCCTTCCTCCTGCTCTCTGTGTCCCCCCACATTGGACTTCCATCACATCCTCCCAGCACAGAACTTTGGCTATGCTATTCCCACTACCAGAGCCATAGACCAGATCTCCATGCTGCATCCTCCCACGGCACCAGGGACATTCCCTTCACCATACAAATGACAGCAGTGATTTGATATTTAACTTATAATTATTCTACTGTGTCTGTCTACCCCTGTAACCTGTATATTCTAATGGGACAGGAATCGGGTCTATTTAAATTTATCAGTAATAAGTTTACATCTTATCCGATAAGAGGTGATCAATAAATATTCTGAATGGATATATGTATAAAATAACAGAGCGAAACATATTATTTATGTAGAATATCTCCAATAACAGGCCCCCAGCCTGGTGTCCATGTGGCAATCAAGTGTTCTATGTCCTCCATAGAATCTACTTAGTGTTTTCCTTTTCTCTTCCATACTGTTGCCTGGGGCCACTGTTAGCCCTTGACTCTCTCCTCCTCTCCCCAACCCCCCCTTACCTGTCCCTACAGTGGCTAGAACAGCAGTATGAAAAATGAAGATGAGAAGAGAGAGGCCGCTATTATCCTGGTACCCAAACCAGAAAAAGATATCACAAAAAAATTACAGACAAATATCCCTTATAAAGATAGACACAAAAATCCTCAACAAATACTAGCAAACTAAATCCAGCAACATATAAAAAGGATTGTACAACACAACTGAGTGGAATTTATCCCAGGAATGCAAGGTTGGTTTAATATCTAAAAAAATCAATCAATATAATATATACTATTAATAGAAAAAACAACAAAAACTATATGATCATCTCAGTAGACACAGAAAAAGCATTTCCACAAAAGCCAATACCATTTCATGATAAAAACATTCAACAAAGTAGAATGAGAACTTCCTCAACCTGTTAAAGGGCCCACAGCTACCATTATACTTAATGGTGAAAGACTGGATGCTTTTCCCCTCTAAGATCAGGAACAAGACAAGGATGTACATTTGTGCCACTTCTATTTAATATGGTACTATAGGTTTTAGCCAGGACAATTAGGCAAGCACAGGAAGGAAGGAAGGAAGGAAGGAAGGAAGGAAGGAAGGAAGGAGGGAGGGAGGGAGGGAGGGAGGGAGGAAAGAAGGGAGGGAGGAGGGAGGGGCATGTAGATTGGAAAGGAAGAAATAAAACTATATTCACAGATGACATGGTTATGTATAGAGAAAATACTTTAAAATCTACCAAAAAGCTACTAAAACTAGAAAAATTGTTCAGAGAGGTTACAGGTTGTAAGACCAATGTACAAAAATCAATTGTATTTTTATAGACTGTATTTTGAATGAACAATTCAAAAATCAAACTAAGAAAACAATTCCACTTACAATAGCATCAAAACTTAAAAATCAGTTTAAGAAAAGAAATGCAAAACTTATACTCTCAAAACTATGAAAAAATGTTAAAAAATGAAAATGTTAATAAATGAAAAGCCATCTCATGCTTGTATGTCAAAATACTTAATATTGTTAAGATGATATTACTCCCCAAAGTGATCCATAAATTCAACACAACTTCTACCAAAACCCCAGCTGTTTTTTTTTTTTTTGAGAAATTGACAAGCAGATCCTAAAATTTATACAGAAATTCAAGGGACCAAGATAGCTAAAAACAATCTTTAAAAATAAGAACAGAGCTGGAAGACACACACTTTCCAATTTAGAAACTTACTTCAAAACTACAGCATTCACGACAAAGTGGCACTGGCAGAAGAATAAACATATAGCTCAACGGAATAATATTGAGACTCCAGAAATAAACCTTCACATTTTTGGTCAATTGATTTCAACAAGGGTGCCAAGACAATTTGATCCTTTTCCCCAAAGGCTGCTCAGACAACTGAATAGCCACATGCAAAAAAATAAAGTTGGACAACTTCTTCATAATATACACAAAAACGCACACTCAAAATAGACTATAGACCTAAATTAAGCAAGAGCTAAAATTATAAAACTCTTGGAGGAAAACATAATAAATTTTAACGAAGTTGGATTTGGTGCACAAGTGACAAAAGAAAAAAGTAAATTGTACTTCATCAAAACATCAAAACTTTTCATCTTCATCAAAATATCAAAACTTCTGTGCTGCAAACTAAGCCATCAGGAAAGTAAAAAGACAATCTGCAGTAAGGAAGAAAATATTTGCAAATCATATATTTAACAAGGGACTGGTATCTAGAATTTAAAAAGAACGCTTACAACTCAATAATAAAAAGGCAATTAACCCAATTTAAAAGTGGACAATGAATTTGAATAGACATTTCTCCAAAGAAGATATGCAAATGTCCAATAAGCACATGAAAAGCTGCTCAACATCATTAGTCATTAGGGAAATCCAAATCAAAACCACAAAATACCACTTTGCATCCAAAAGGATGGCTATAATTTAAAAAAGAGACAAGAATTGGCAAGGATATACAGAAAGTGGAACCTTCATATATTGCTGATAGGAATGTAAAATGACGCAGAGCTACTTTGGAAACCAGCTGGACAATTCTTCAAAATGCTAAACATAGTTCTCACACCACCCAACAACTCCACTATGAGGTGTCTGCTCCATAGAAATGAAAACACACAAGGGCTGTCTGGAAAGTATCCAGCCATGTAATATGTTCTCATTATATTAACAGTGGCTGGATACTTTCCAGATAGCCCTTGTATATCCACACAAAGACTGTATGTGAATCTTCATAGCAACATTGTTCATACTAGCCAAAAATTAAAACAATCTAGATATCCATCAACCGAGGAACTGATAATACAATGTGGTGTATCTATACACCAAACTATTATTTGGCAATAAAAAGAAATGAAGTATTGACACATGCTACCACATGGATGAACCTTGAAAACATTATGCTTAGGGAAAGAAGCCAGTCGCAAAAGCACAAATACTGGGCGATTCCATGTACATGAAATGTTCAGGCAAATCCATAGAGACAGAAAGCAGATTAGTAGTTCCCAGGGACTGTGGGCTGGAAGTTAAGGAGGCAACGGTGATTATCTGTAACGGGTACAGGAGTTTCTTTTAGGGGAGATGGAAATGTTCTAAAATTATATTGTGGCCATAGATGCACGACTTTATATGTTTTTAAAATGTTTTGAAATATGTTTTTAAAAATCAAACTGTATTCTTTAAATGGATGAATTTTATACTATGTGAATTATATCTCAATAAAGGTGTTTAAAAAAAAAAAAGAAAGAAGGGAAGGAAAAAAAGATGCCCTGAGGTCACACTTCTCCTTATTCAACACTGAGCTCAACATCCTCCGTGTTCTCTCATCCCCCAGCCCCTAGATGCCTCGTTCTCCCAACGGAGCCCCAAGCCCAGGTGGGTCCTACGGTGACATGTTCAGTCTGGACTTTTTCTCTAAAATATATATACACACACACATAAAAAATATTGTATGCATGTGTGTGCATAATATACATCATACACACATATGTAATACAGAATATAC
Organism: Lepilemur ruficaudatus; assembly: GCA_963574885.1. Lineage (NCBI taxonomy): Eukaryota > Metazoa > Chordata > Mammalia > Primates > Lepilemuridae > Lepilemur > Lepilemur ruficaudatus. The sequence goes on along the minus strand of CAUYRT010085739.1, from coordinate 21,376 downwards.
ATTACACCAGTCCTCTGAATTTTGAGTTTTCAAAGACCCACCCTGGTTCTCTATTCCAACGATCAGCAAATTAAGACCCACAGACCCAATCTAACCCTCAACCTTTTTGTTTCTGTATTGCTTTCAGCTGAGAATAGTTTTTACATTTTCAAAGGGCGATTTTAAAAAAAAAGAAAAACGTGACAAAATGCAAATGTAGACTGCAAAGTCTTAAATATTTATTTACTATCTGGCCCTTTATATAAAGAATTTGCTCACCCCCTATCTGTACCTTTTATTTTCTCTACATTTACCAAGCGGAAAGGGGCAGAAAGAGAAGAAAGGACATGAGGAAAAGATATTCTTTCTTTCCTAGCATTGTTAGCAATGCAAATAGTGGAGGGCAGGAGCCAGGTTGTACGGATTCATGAGAGGCAATTATTAAAGTTTTAAGAGTTCTGCAAGCAGCAGACATCACATTGGAATTGGCCATCGTAGAAATATTTGCAACACTGAAATCAAGAAACATTACAAATCAGAGATTTTCCTCTGGCAGAGAGCCAGCATGTCTCTGAAACTTTTCTCACCTTCATATTTCTCAGAAATGAGAGGGCAGGGAAGAAACTTTCAACCAGATATTTGCTTCCCAGTGTATTTGCAGACAGGACGCCATGCCGTGGCACAAAGCTAGGGGAGTATAGGGAAGCAGGCCAGGCCGGGCAATGCCTGGGCCCTCCAAAGAAAAGAGACCTCAGACTCTCACAGTGACTCTCTCTGACGCCCCCATCATCCCCCACCCTGTACCTTCTCTGCTGGGACGCCCACTCTGCGAATATGGGTGACCACCAGGACGGTCTCCGCTCCCCGTCTCTGAAGACTGCCACGAAGGAGAAGCACCCAGCCCAGGTGCCAAGGCTGTATGTAGCAGGTGAAGACAAGCTCCTGGCCTTAACCAGGGTGCGAAGGGAAGATTTTCTAATCACTGCTAGGGAGGGGGCTGGTCGCACTTTGCATAAAGATGCCAGAGGGACTGGAATGCTGAGGCCAGAGGAAGGAAGCCAAAGATTTAGGCCAAAAGGAAGGAGGGAAGGAGAGAGAAGTAGAAAGGAAAGGATAGCTCCTTTGTGTCCTCTGCAAAATGGTATCCAATGTCAGCCTCGAACAAGTGAGACTGAGGCAACTGGGACCAGAATTCTCAGCACCCTTGTCCTGTGCAGAATGGGTCTCCGCAGACGACTCAGGGTGGGAGGCCGGGAGAGCACCCCATTCCCCCCGAAATCACTCATGGCACTGATGGATTTATAAACACTGAGGTGTGCCTTGTAGCAGTCTTGATTCTCAGTAGGTACCTACTTCACGTTGGTTATATATTTTATTTATACTTTATTAACTTAATGTCATTTATAAGCTTGTTTGGGAAAAGATGACAAATAAAAGGGGTCCAACATTCAGTAGAATTATTATACATTATAGTGTACATATGCATCATACGACTATCTGTTGAATAAACCAGCAAGGAGTCAGGGAGAGATTAGTTACAAAAATGCCAACCTGGATCTTCACAGTGTAACTTGATGGAAATTAGGATTTTATTAATTAGAAATTAAGACTCCTTGTCCCATATGAAAAAGCAAGCTATAGTGTTATTTTTTTAAGGCTTAGCCATGAATTAAATAGGCTTTTCCCAAGGCAGCTGGGAACTTAAAATTCCACATGTAATGTTGTTTCCATGAGAAAATAGCTCCAAACAACCTACTTATGATGAATGTTCAGAACAAAATGTGTTCTTTCCTCTCTCTCTCTTTCTCTCTCTCCCTCTACCCCCAACCCCAAAGGCTTGGTCTGGATGCATCTTTTTTCACGGTTACAAGCACATGGATTTCTCACAGATACCCTATACTTCAAGGTTGTTGGCCCCCTTTTTGCTGCTGTGGTAACTTTTCCAGGCTCCAGAAAACCTACTCTAAATTAATGTAAATTGCACAAGTCACGAGAGCATGCTAAGAACAGAACTGGTAACCTACAAGTACTAAACCCAAGGCTCTCCTTCTATCTCTAGTGTGAAAAATGGACAACGTTTTTCTCTGGTAAGGCAAAACCATTCTAAATACCAGGATGGAAAGCACTGGCTGTTGAGTCAACTTCTAAGACAAAACCGCTCTGAACTAGCAGGAATTACAAGCTGTGTAGTTCAGTATGCTGATTTATACAGAAATGTAATGAGATGCCCAACTTGAACACGCAGGCCCACTGTCTGCTTGCAACATCCTGGTAGAACGGTAAAAACATCCTATTGGCTTGGCCAACAGGGCATTTAACCAGGTACAGCCTATTATTAAGCAATGAAGAAGTGATTATTTAGGCTACTGATGTAGGCCAGTCCTAGCCCTACAGATGGCTTTACGGGGGTCATTTTATTTGTTATTTTTTCATGTAATGCCCCACTGATTCATTGATATGGCACCATAACTCCACCTCAGCTAAAATTTGCTGGGCTAGAAGGCAATCGATGAGAAGAGTCCCGTTAAGACAAGCAAGAGGCAACCCCAAACCAGGAGACAGGAAAGTTGTGAAAAACCAACCCAGGTGGTCAAATAGCCAACTTACGAAGTCTCCCTCCTTCTCTCTCTGGTCCCTCCCACGTTCCTGTTCTTAGTCCTGACTTGACAAGTTGACTCCATTAAGAAATAATGTTCCAGAAACAGCTCTGTGTTCTAGTTTGGCACGATCTCCACCTGTGCCCTCCGGGAGACCACTATCCCCAGCCTCCCACTTCCACCACCATTTAGGAAATAGTTTGCGATCTCTTAGGGAAGAAGACCCTGCCCATTCAAGGAGAACTTGCCTAGAGGGCATGAGAGAATGTGGCTCTCTCAACTTGAAGGCAGAATGTACAACGGCAACCTTCCAGAAACCCCAGGACAGAAGATATTTTACGGAAAGGATTACGCCATATCTTGGGGAGATAACTGGATTAATTTCCTAATTATTTCCAGCAGATGTAAACAACCATTGGGACTCCTTCAAAGTCATTTTCAAAACTAGCACCTAAAGATCCTGGAAGATTTCTGCCTCCGACCCCAATCCTGGTCAAAAGAGGTACTAAAAGGCCAGGAGACCAGAGATGACACCATAATAATAATGTCTTATGCTAATTAAGCATGTACCAAGTTCCAGGCACTGTGCTGAGCACCCAACATGCATTTTGTTTCATTTAATCTTAACAAGACCCTATGATATAGGTACCATTTTATTCCCATTTATTGATTCTACAAATATTTACGAAATACCTGCTATGTGCCAGGCATCGTTCTAGCCACTAGGGATTCAGAACTGAACAAAACAGAAAAAAAATTCCCTGCCTTCATGGAGCATGCCTTCTGGTGGGTCGGAGGGAAAAAAAAAAAGTAAGTCAAATATATGGCATTTCTTATAGTCACAAGACCCATTAATAAAAGGAAAATGAATGCAGAAAGGAGGATAAAAGGTTACAGAGGTGTCATTTAAAATAGGGTCACCTATTTAACATGACATTCATTGGGAAGATGAACTTGAGAAAAGATTTGAAGGAGGAGAAGGAGCAAAGCAGGTGTCTGGGGAAAGGTATTCCAGACAAAGGGTACATAGCAAGTTCAAAGTTGCTTGGGCGAGAGTAAGTGTGGTGCGTGAACAGGAACAAGAAGGAGGTCAGTGTGGGGACAGCACAGTAATTAAGGGGGAAGTTGAAGAAATGAAAAGAGTTAGAAGGGGCTAGACAGGGTGGCACCTTATAGTTAATTGTAAGGACAGTTACCGAGGACATTATAAACTTCAAGCAGAGAAGTCACATAATCTGGCGTATGTGTCAGTAGTGTTGCACTAGCTGTGTGCAGAATGTAGACTTTGGTGTGACACAAGGAAGGAAGCAGAGAGAGGAGTTAGGAAGTTGCTGCCGTAGCTCAGAGACATGACGGAAGCTTGGGCTAGGCTGGTAGCCAGGGAAGTGGGCAGACCTGGTCGGATTTGGCATATACCAGGAGGCACAGCGGCAGGGTTTGGTAGTGACTGAATGCTTGCTGTGAGAGCATGACTCCAAGGGTTTTGGCCCGAGCAACCGGAAAAATGGGTTAATGCCACTTAACGAGAGAAGGAGTCGGTGAGAGAGGCACGTTTGGGGAAGCAGGCACATCAGGGTCTCATTTTTCCGGAAAGCAAGGTTGGCAAAGGGAACACTATTTCAGAGTCAGAATCTCCAGAAGGGCGTGGCTCCCATGATTCTGATTCCAGTTCTATCCAAGTGATGTCTCCTTGACTCAATCGTTCTTGTACTCATTCATCCACTCATTCCTCATTCAACAAATGTTCATCGGACAGCCATTGTGTGCCAAACAGTGTGCCAGGTCTTGGACATGCAATGAGCAAGAAATACTTGGTTCCTTCCCTTGTGAAACTTATGATCTAGAGGAAAGGCAATAAATAGATGCTTATGCAAACATACCTATACCCACATATAGGTATTAACCCATAAAATAAAACAAAGATTTAGTAATAAAGGAAGGGAGGTGTTGGACAACTTAAGTAACCTGCCCAGGGTTGCATAGTTGGAGAGACACAGAGTTGAAACATGACACAGGCGTCCCCTCCAACGCCCACATGTTCACATTATCGAGTGATCCAATGCCAGCACTGTCCAGTGGAGAGGAGACCATGTACATTGGTATCAACATGTAGGAAAGATGTAAGGGGGCACCCAGTCCAAGCTTCATTTATTCACAATTCTTCCAGGAATTCCAAGAATAAGAAATCCATTAAACTGCCTCCGGGTGCACGTGCCCTGAGTGCGTGATTTCCTCTCAAGCCTACAATGGGCAACCTCAGAAACTCTTTGGTGCGTTTAAATGTGATTCTGGGAAGTGCAGACCCTTCAACATTCTCCATCTCAGTTTTCTCGTCTGCAAGAAACAAGGCTAGATACTTTCTAAACTCCGTAATCTAGGACCCCACTCTCCTATAACTTCAGCATTTCTGCACCCTAACTAAATTTCCAAAATAAACTTCTGTCCCCTAGAGTGTACTACTCCTTGCCAAATCTGCAAGACTCCTTCAAATGGTCATTTGATCTAACAGTGCAGGTCTGGAAATAATCCAAGCCAAATAGCTGCGACAGAAGAAACATCTTAGTGTTGGATTAAAGAATTCCAAAGTTTAGCTACCATTTTTAGTATTTCTTTACATTTACTTCTAAAATATAATTCTTAAGCCACCATAAATTGTCCACAGTCACAATACTCTTTCTAGAACCCTGGTAATGTCTTAACACATCTGCAAGATAATAATCACAAAATATAGAATTTTTAATCCTATATTTAGAATTAATTCATTAATTATAAATTGCTTGTCAGTATTGATATCCTAAATTGATGACACTAACTACAGGACACAAAGTCCAAAATAAAGTAATGCTCTACATTGACATTCTGATTTCCAATGCCTAATTAAAGCACGTAAGTAAAATAATCTCATTTTGGAAGTAGGGAAAAGAAAGTTTACAAAAATGTTACAAATGGCCCCAAATCACATAGCACTGAGAAAGTTTCAAAAACTAAAACCAGCACTATTGCCTATAAACTCTTGACTCCAATTACTGAGTTATTATTACCATTGATAAATACTGAAAAAGCAGTGCAAGGTGAGTAGCTCTGTTGTACACTTACGAAAACATATGAGTTTTAGTTTTCAGGTGAAAATAATAGGACTAACTTAAGGGCGGGTCCCTATTACTCACCTTGAAATTGACCACCTTCTTTCTGCCTGAGCTCGATAGTAACTTGGGCTCAGTTCATTAAACTGAGGAAAGTCTTGAATATATGTGTTTAATCTTCACTGGTAAAATCTATACATAAATAATTTAATGAAGTTTAAAGTAAATATGTTTCAAGTACAGGGGTGGAAATGCATACATTAACTAGCAAAATACTATTAGCTATAGGGAGGAATTCTTTCGATGCTCCTGAAGTACTTTTCCACCAATCTATCCCACTACCCTAGACACATCCAAATCATTATAGTGTCAACATATCCACATGAACGAGGCAGGATGGTCTCCACGTGGCAAGGGAACAGAGACCCTGCTCTGACAATGTTATTTACAGTCTAAATATCCAGCGAGCTTCATGTGCTTCATAGAGAATTGAGTTGGGTGCTGATGATTTCCATTGCCTGAAAACGGACAACAAGAACTCATTTGTTAAAGATTATGTCTTTTTAAATGTTTGTGAACTTTATCTTCCGTTCCCTCTCCAGCTCCCTTTCTTTCTTCCCATCCTGGCGCATACTCTTCCTCCCCCTCCCCCCTGCATGACACCTTTCCTTAGGACACTTTTAACTATGACTCATTCATCCGTTCATTTATTCATTTCACGGCACTTACTGATGACCTACTATGTGAGGGCACAGGGTTGGCCTCTGGGCGTCACAGATGAAGGATGAGGTCCCTGCCTTCAGGGAGGATGCAATCTAGCGGACGCTGGGCCAAACAGTTGGTGAGCTGGGGGTGAGTCGCTGTAGTTAAAATGGGGCAGCACCCGTGTATTTTTGCCATCTTCTTTCCAGACCACTTCTCTTACAGACCTCTAGGGACCACACATCAATCACTTCTGTCGCCCCAGCATCTAACACAACGCCCGGCACATAGCTCGGCCCCAGGAAGTGTTTCAGATGAACGGATGATGGATGAATTAATAATTGAAATGGGTGACTAGTATCATTACAAATGACTTTGTTTTTTTAACTCAATGGGATCAGTTTTAAATTAACTATTTCTTCCCAAAGTGTAGCCCTTGATATCAGAAGCTAAGTGGGATTTCGATTTCCTAGGTACAGACAGTCCTACTCTCGGAAAAGATGCTATCGCTGCTTTCCTGGGATAATGTCATCATATTTAATATAAAATTCCCCTTAGCGCCCTCCCCAGCTGAGAAGAGGGTGGGCGAGCGGCCCCGCGCCGTCCTTGTCTGCCCTCTGCAGGGCTCTGATGAGCACAGTTTCCATAAACTTTCTCCCCCCCCCCATTATAAGTTGGGTCAGTTAAAGAATAAAACCTCCTTGGGGGAATCCGGTTAGAGAAGAGGGAGTTAGAAAGAGCTGGACTTGCCCAGAGAACAAGTGAGCAAAATACCAGCCCTCGCAGCGGCTCAGGACAGTCTGAGGACTGGGGCACCGGTGGTGGCGCGGGGAGGGAGGCGGGCGGGGAGGGCAGCGGGGTGGCCCCGCCGCTGTCGCGGGTCACCCTGCTCCCGGAGCACTGTCGCCCTCGGAGAAGCCACCAGATGACAAGAATTAACGACTGAAGCTCCAAAGGCGCCCAGCATCAACTATAGCGACCAGAAGCGTCACACTTCCCTCATCCCTCGGCCTCTGTCGCCTCTGTCGAGGATGAAGCGCCTCAGAAGACCCCAAGCTCCAACCTCCCTAGTGTCCCGACTCCCAGGCGTCTCCACCCTCCAGCATCGCCGCCTCGCCGGCTTCTCTCTCCTCTTGCCGGTCTTCCAGCCGTCAGGAAGCGCTACGCCCGCGGCGCAACCCGGAGTGAGCAGCGATGCAACATCCTAGTCGCACCGTTTCCAGCCTCGGATAAACCCCTGGCTCGCCACTCCGGGGGGGCGCGCCAAGGTCACCAGAATAGGTGTGACTGCCTTCACCTTCACTGTCCCCAAATCCCTCCCTTTCCGAGATCTCCAGGGTCGGGATCTGCTCCAGTCCCTCCCCCCCGTTGGGAGTCTCCTGCTTTGGCACCCCATTACCCCACCCAAGGACCCCTCCTGGGTCCTTGTCCCCCTCTCGAAACGCTCACTTTCTCTCCCGAGCCCGGCTGCCTGTGCATCTCCCCTCGGTCTCCTTAGAGAAGGAGGGGCGGAGACGTGCCTCCCACTCGCCCGGGGAGCGGCGGGGCGACCGACGCAAACTTCTGCTGCACTTACTTCGGGCCGAGGCTGCCGCCCCCTCGCCTCTCCGCGCTTTCCCACCAGCAGCTGCTCCGCAGCGACCCGGAGCCACTCGCATGCCCCACGCCAGCGCAGCTACGAAATGCGCAGGAGGGGCGGGGGTGAGAGGGTCTCTCTCCCCGGCGATCGCGACGGGGGGCCGGAGTCGGGGCCGAGGTGCGGCCGCCGCGCGGGGCTGCGAGCCGAGCAGGGACCGCCTCCGGCCGCCCGGGGATGCTGCGCACGGCGCCGCGCGCCCTGCTCCTCCGCCGGGTCGCTCCTGTCGGACTTGCAGTTTCAATGCATGCCAGGACTGCAGCACCCTCTCCGTCCTCCCCCGGAAACGACTTTCAATTCACCTGGAGGCCCGCGAGGCGCCCCGCGGACGGGCGGCGTGACAGCGGGTGCAGAGCGGAGGGAGGAGCGCGGGAGCGGCGGCCGCCCGAGTGCGCCTCCCGCTTCCTCGGCGCGGAGCGCGCAGCCCTCTCCAGCGGCTCGGCTCCGGACTGCAGTCCTGACGTCACCCCCACCCCCACCCCGCGGAGGGTGGGGTGCGGGGAGCGAGGACGCGGGAGTGTGAGCGGGAGTGTGAGCGCGTGCGTGTGCCCGCGCGCGTGTGCCCCGCAGCGCTGGGGACCGATCGCAACCGCAGCTGGATCCTGCGCGGAGCCGGAATCCGAGCTCCCTGCAAACGGGCGCCGAGGGGCTGCCGCGAACAGCCGGGGGCGCTCGCTTCCAGATCGGGGCGGGGACGCTGGGGACGCTGGCTTGGGATGCGACCACAGAAAACGAATTAACGCGGTGCGGGCGGTGGGAGAGCAGGAGTTGGACACTCTCTTTCCCCAAAGTTGGAGGATGCACAGGACGCCTTAACGCCGCGCTGGAGGGTTAGGAGCGACAACGGGGTAGACGGTGTGGGCGAGGTAATTCCACGCTCGCGTAGGAGGGAGTCGGGTGGGAAGGAGAGCTCGCAGGGTCCTCCCGGCCTCCGCTCCCTGCAAGTTCCCAGGAGCGAGCCGGCGTTGGTGTGCCAAGGGCGCCTGTCGCCTCCTCGAGCAAACATCCAGCCCGCTGCCCCTGCCTACGGACAAGTTGCTGCAAAGAGATTAGAGCGGCCAGGCTTGCCCACCTGATTCCCCCCTACTCCGCGTGAGCCCCCGCCAGAAGCTCGACGGAAGCGCCCAAGCTGGACTCCCGCCCTTGGGTCCTGGGTCTGAGGCCGAGATAGTGAGAACTCCGAGCAGACTCCTTTGGGGTCATCAGAGTGAAGCCACATTTTGAGTCTTTGCCATCCTCCAGGACCTTACACTCTAAAGGGACCTACGTAGCCACCCAACTTTGCCCTTTCTCTGGAATTGTCCTGGGGGCCAAAAATAGAAGAGACTTTCTGCAGAGGCGCCAAATCCAGGCTCTTTAGGTGATGCTGGGATGGCTAAAGGCTGTTCCTGGAGCGTCTGTCCCTTAGCAGCGACACAGCCGTCCTTGTTACCTTGCACGGTAGGCGCACGGAGCCGTGCACCCAGCCCCGAGCCCCACGCCCCCCTCCGCCCGAGTGTCCCACCCGGAGGTGCCCGCCCGCCTCCCGCAGCCTCCGGGCTGGAGCAGGGTGTGCAATGCGCCCAGCTGGGCCGGGTGCGCTGTCAGCAGCGAGGCGCCAGGCGCGCGCTCTGCAGGGATCGCCAGTGCCGCCAGCGATTTTGCCTCTGTCGAGTGGCAGTCATTTTTAACTGCAAGTGTCTTCCTTCCTGAATCCAGACACTGTTTAATCTCTAGATGCCTCTTACCCATTAAATTAATTTTCTAAATGAAGAGGGTGGAAAGCAGGAAGCAAAGGAGGAAAAATATTCCCCATCCACAAACACTTTTTTTTAAAAACTTCAACTTTTTTAAAGTTACTGAAGTAGGGTTAGATCTGGATAAAGCAGAAGAAAGTTTCACTACAATCTTGATTTTCAAATAAAAGCTTAACAAAATAGAAGCAAGTCTGAGATCCTAGTCGACTGCCTTAGGTTTAACAGTCTTCAAAATTCCCCACATTGGAAAATTAGAATTCTAGCTAATCAGGCAAAATTATGGATATCTTTGTGCATTGGATTTCACAAATAGCTAGTATAATTAAAATAAGTAAAGATACAGCGCAGCATGTTCCTAATTAGAACAAGGCAATATCAGAGAAGGACATAGGGTCATCAGCCTCCAGGTTCTCTTGCAACCGTCCTATTTTTTAAGGTACAAATTTGCAAGCACTCTGACATCATGAAGGAATTACATAACCAGATCCTAGTTATGCATATTTCAAAAGCAGCAATTCCTCAGGAGGAACCACTGTTCCTAAAAATGCTAATTCAGATTAATAGTGTGGGAATAAGCAAGTCATGGACAAATTAAAAGCACGACTGGAAAACAAAATTGTCACATGGCAGCTCCACTGGTGCATATGAACCTTCCAAGTTGGGTCATAATTTTGCTTCCAGGTGTTCAATGCAGCAAGTTGGTGATGCTATATATTAGCAAGCATCACGGCTTGGCTGACATAGCCGTGCTAGGTAAAGGCTATTTGTTGCAGCCAGCATGAGCTCTCCTTATGGAGCAATACTTCATATTGCATTCTGTTCACACCTCCAAGATAACTACTTTGACATTCTAATGTGATTGGTTGTTTGCCTGTCTGCCTTCCTTCTAAACTCACAAGCTCCTTCAGGGCAGGAGTTTTTTTTGTTTGTTTGTTTTGTTTTTTAACCTCAGACCTAGTACGAGGCCTGGTATAAATGGCAGGCACTTGATAAATACATGTTGAATGGATGCTCTTTAAAGAGTATAAAATAACAATTGCATTTTAAAATCTGTTTTAAACTGAGCCCTCTGCCATCTACGTGAAACAAATATGTAGAAGGCGAAAAATTAACTCTCAAAAGGATAACTACCAATGACTGAACTGGTCACTCAATCTGGGTAGGGGTTTAAATTGCCCATCAGTTCCAACATCAGTTGTTGCTCTTATCCTGTAAGGTTTCTTTCACATTAGTCTATTGACATTTACTTATTTTAAGAGTTGGGTGATTGGAACTCAGAAGCCCTGTCTAACGTGCATTACAAATATTTTCCCATTGTTTAGAATCAGCACATCATTTAAGTTGGGTGTAGGCATTGCTGATGGGTTCAGAAGCACTATTAACTCAGCTTGCCCTGGATTTTGCCCTGATTGGTGGGAGGAGAGCCAGGGTCCAGCACTGTCGATATAACCCAACAAACAGGTCACAGGCCAATGTTTGTGACTGTGCTCTCAAACACCTATGGCCAGGCAGTTCAATGACCAGGCACATTACAGGACAAGATAGGTGGACCTGATGGAAAATGAGACACAGACACACACACACACACACACACACACACACACACCAATCCACAGCTACCGTAGAATCAATGCATTAGGTATACAAAGAAAGAATAGCTCTGTTGTTAGTCAAAGGAGGATATTCCTGGGGGCACACTACTTTAACATTGTAGTGGTTTTTTGTTATTTACTCTATAGCCATTAAAGCTTCTAAACCAAACCCTCCAGCAAATATATGTTGACAAAACTATGGAGAATTATAATTCTGTCCTTCTAGAAGCCATCCCCTGAGCGAAGCAAGCTCCCTCTGCCCTTGCTGCAGCTGCTCAGTTTTTGCAACAAGAAAAAGCAAATTAAAAAAAAAAAAATACAAGAGGCCAGGCGCGGTGGCTCACGCCTGTAATCCTAGTATTCTGGGAGGCTGAGGCAGGTGGATCGCTCAAGGTCAGGAGTTCAAAACCAGCCTGAGCAAGAGTGAGATCCCGTCTCTACTAAAAATAGAAACAAATTGGCCAAATAAAAATATATAGAAAAAATTAGCCGGGCATGGTGGCGCATGCCTGTAGTCCCAGCTACTCGGGAGGCTGAGGCAGGAGGTTCGCTTGAGCTTCAGGAGTTTGAGGTTGCTGTGAGCTAGGCTGATGCCACGGCACTCTACCCTGGGCAACAGAGTGAGACTCTGTCTCAAAAAAAAAATACAAGAATAAGAATAAAAATGAATTATTTCACATAGGACTTGTCTTTCTATATGCCCCCTAAAAATCAGTTAACATATATCTTGTACATTTATAGCATACTTGTACCTGTGATAGATACATACATGAACATATATTTTATACTATTTCTAGATTACGGTCAAAATGATTTTGATAAATCTATTTAATTATGTAGATTATGTTTCTAAAGAGATATTAAAAGAAGGCTAAAATAATTATTGATAAAGAAAGCACGACCAAAAAAATTTAAACACTTGTTTTTAGAGCATAGAAATTTGATATGAAACACAGAAATTTTCCTGCAACTTCTCTCAGGAGTTGTTCTTAATATTTTATGCTTCATGGTATATTCACGGCTTTGTATTTGAACTGCTTGTGTAGTGCCCTCTAATCCTGATAGAGTTAACCCTGAAGACAAAATTCTAAGTGGCCAATTACTTTTTAAGAAGTCCTAACCAGATAAGAAATCCCAAAGTGATAAATTCAAATTTCAAAGATGTAATAACCAAAACAAGTAGCTGACATTATACACTTACAGATAGTACCTTAAAGATAATGTAAAGTTAAATCTCATACTAAAATGTCAATGAAGAAGCATTTAGATAACCAGCCACTTCGTGGATAATCACAGATTAGCAATAATGTTGTGATGAAAGTTGGATTTGGCTGCCATTATTATACATGTGTTCATATGTGATAATTATATGTCAACACAGAGTTTCAAATAGAACTTACAGGAGACCATTCCCTGGGTCTCCTTTATTGTGATTTATGGAGTACTCTTCCTAAATAGACTGCATTGACACCAAAGAACATCTTTGTCACATTATCAAACCTAATAAATGGTAGCAAAGAGACAATCCATTGTTATTTTCAGTTCAGGTTTGGGGAAGGGCTTCCTTAAAGCGTAGATTGTTAAGTGATTTGATTAGGGTTGCTCCTGAGTGTCGATTTGCTTATCCATGAAAACACTGCTGCTAGTTGCAAAATTTTCATTTTTTTCTCATTACTGGTATGAAAGCAAGAAAAGTCCTAGCCAACAGAATGGATTTGGAAAGTTAAGTATGCATCAGACTTGGTTCCTGCCCTCAAAGAACCTATGATCTGGTAGCTTTCCTCTTTTCCGTCTTCCCTTGTGACCTCAATTCTGAGTTATGCCCTGGGACTTTGGGGTCCAGACACCTAGACCTGGGCAAGCAGGGGAGAACTGAATTTATGGGAACAAGTTACAATATCTTTAAAGGCTTCATGAAGTATTTTAAAATGGGTTTTATAATTATTGTACTTTTTGCTTCTTTGTGCCTTGTATGAAGCAACTTCCATCTAAGCCTAAAAGAACATTTGCTTTTATCCTTCAGTCCTTCAGAAACACTGATCTTTTTTAACCCAATTTTCTGCTCCGTCCCCTCCCATTTTTGCACGGAGTAGGTTCCCCCCTCCCCCATTTATGTCTAATTCAGGCAATTAGAACTCAGGCACCTCTGGGCAGAGCCCTCGTCTGCCTACATGTTTATGAAGCATTAGGTATACTTACCGCCCTCTATAAATAATAACAGTAATCACCCTCTATACAAAATTAGAACGTTAGCACATTCAACCAGTCTGGCATGCTGATTTGCTCTAGTGCTTCATAATTATCTCATGAAACCTATGGTATAATGGGCACTACATTATACAATCTTCCCAAAATACGTTACTCTATATTCTGGCAAAGCGATGCACCTGCAGTCCCTCCACCCACCCTGAGACACAGAAATGGCAGGGTGATGCTTATGTTGTAGTCATGTTGCAAACTATTCAAAGTAATCTTCTTTCCAGCCTCTTCCACCCCAAAAGCCAGACAACATTAAGTATGGGTAAGATATACATGTCCAGGAGGAGGAACTTGGACAAGGAGATGGGCATATGTGATTTGCCACCGCATAAAGGACAGGGTGTGAATTGCAGACTGCCATTCCCAGGAAATGTAGGGCCTGGGGGAGGGGACATTTGTAAAGCTTTAACCAGTGGTAACTAGCAACGGCCACAATGCAAGCTGGCTGAGCTTTCCTTGTCTGGTTAAGCGGTCATCAGATAATTAACTGTGACTTTATTGGAAAAACAGCGAACTGCCTCTCATTTTTGAACTCAGAGGACAGAGCAAGGATATCCTTGAAAACACAGTCAATAAATACCTCTTGGTGTGTGCTAAGCAGCACTACTGATCTCTTCTTGCGGCAAACTTGCCAGGTTGAGGTCATTAAGTTAGTGCTAGAGCTTAGGTCATTGAGCAGACAGGGTACATGCCGAAAATACCCAGGCCAATTTGAAAATAGATACCGTGTTGACAGAGCAGTACTACAGAAAATTAAAAGCCTCACACCATTTTACTACCCAAAAAGAGGGAGCTCCCTGCCTTCCTTGCTTTTTGCCTGGGGGTTTGATTCTGATGCAGTAATGTTATTTTAATGTGCCGGAATGGAAACCCTGGCCAGAGATTTCTGCAGTCAAAAATTCCACTATCTCCAGCTGTATTTTTAGTCTTCTGAATTAATTGAATATAACACTATACAGTCAAAATTCCTTTGACACTGCTGCAGAAACACCTAAGGCGGAGTTCTCAGAAAGAACTGCTGGCTGGCCGCAGAGCCAAAACGCCAGCAAATGTGCCAGGTCTCCACTCAGCAATCCTCACTCTCCTGCTTCTCTCCATCCATTTTTTTTTTAACAGCACATAGACTTTACCTTAGAGGAAGTTATCATTTAAAACATTATCCAACTCACACCAAAATAATCATTAGGTATGTATGTCTTCACTTGCCATTGCTTTAAATAAAAAAAAAAAGAAAGAAAGAAGAAAGAAAGAAAAGGCCATCCTGAACTCATCCTCAGATTTGTGGGTAAAAGACCATGGCAAATGAGAAATGCAAGTCAAAATGCCCTCTAGAAAGTTCCCATTAAAATGATAAAAGGAGACGTGTACGGTAACTGAAACTGTTCTCCAGCAACTACTTCTGAAGTTAAAAAACCATCAGAAGATATATACTATTCATTGCTGGGCAGGAAAAAATTATATATCAAAGGAGAAATAGTTATAGAGACATGAAGTGGATGAGTTAAGGACAGGTGGGACACCTTCCAGCTGGAGTTTAAGCTCACATCCCAGAGGTTTATTGGCAAGACCCAGGTATCAGTGAAGCATCAGTACAAGAAACAGAAATTACTCTGGGTACTCTAAGAAAGCAGCGATTTAATGTCCGGAATTGGGTACCCACAAAATCATCGAAAGATTTGGAGGAAAATGTTCTGACCCAAATCTGCAGAAATGATATGCAAAAAATACAGAACTGAACTCCCAGGCCAGCCACGGCCTCTGGGGCCACCGCCGGACCCACGAGTTCAAAGACATGTCCCAACTGTGCTGCGCTGCTGCGGCTGCGTCTGGACTTCCACAAAGCTAGAGCCTGCCAGTGGCGAGCAATTGTAGTTTCTGTGACTGTCACTGCTGCAGACACAGCCAAAGCTGGCAGGGAGATGGCTCCTGCCTCACTGCTGCCGTCTAAATCACGTGGGAGTGTGTCTAAGCAGTGAGCCCTGCCTTGAATCTGGAACCTTCAGTAAAGAAACCTGGGGAAATGGAGTTTGAGCTTTTCCAAATTCTCCAGTTTAGGGGGATGGATGTAGATTGAGTGAGTCAATGAACAGCAGCACCCACCAGTGGCCAAGAAACATCTTCTACAAACACTCACTCCATTCTGAGACGGGGGGCTTAGTGATGCTCGGCTGTAGCAGGGAAGGGCTCATTTTGAGAACGATGAATATCTATCACTCAGGGGATCCTCTCACCCCAGATACCTATATCATGGTCCGAGAGAGAGAAGAATACTACACTAGTAAATCCAAGAGAGCCATTTCATGAAGACCGAAGTCCCTAAGCAAACAAGGCAGCCCTTCTGTGAACCTCAGGAACGGTGTGTCGATTCATAGGAAGAGAATCTCCCTTCCAAGAAAACCCAACCAACAGACAACAGACCACGAGGACTGTGGGAAAGAGACAGCACCAGCAGTGGCCCTGGTGTCTGCGTGGCGGGTCCTACAACAGGCAGCCGAGTGGAGGAGCAGGTCCCTGGAAGATGGCGCCAACACCCGCGGCAACCGCAGTTATGGGGGAACTTCTCCAGTTTTCAGTGCCCAGGGCCAGACAGGGAACCAGAGAGGAGGGAAAGAAGGAGCTCCACAAGGTAGCTGAGGGTACCTTACATGAGGGGCCCTCTGCACAGGTACACAAGCACTTGGGGTGTAAGGGCGTGAGGCTGCTGAACAGCCAGCCATGACGGTGGTTAATGAGGACAACAAGCCAACCAGAGTAGCAATCAGGACTTTGCTCAGCTACTGCCTCAGGGGTGCAGGGAAGAGGCCAATCGTGCCCCGCAGAATGGCTCTGGGCAAGAGTCAGGTGGATCAGCACAGACTGGGTACTGGGACTCCCTCCAGAAAACTGCAATGCACCGGCTGTGCGCCAAGTCTGGGGAGGGAAGGGCAGCTCCCCGCTGTGAGGCCCGCCAGGCAGACAGTTTGTAAATGTCCACAGTCAGACCTAAAGGGTCAGGCCAAGGACTCTGGCCTGGAGCTGGAATCCTCAAGGGGATGCAGGGGATGCTGCTGTGGTTTGAATGTTTGTGTCCCTCCAGAATTCACATTGGGACTGAATCCTCAATCCAAGAGCATTAAGACGTAGGGTCTAGGTCATGAGGGCTCTCACCTAATGCCCATGAGAGAACAGTGCCCCTATAGAAAGCTCTGAGGGAGCCTGTTTGGCACTATTTTTGCCTTTCTGTCATGTGAGGACTCAGCAACAAAGTGCCATCTTTGAAGCAGAGAGCAGCCCTCACCAGGCACCGGAATCTGCTGGTGCCTCGATCTTGGACTTCCCAGCCTCCAGAACTGTGAGTAGATTCTGTTCTTCATAAATTACCCAGTCTAAGGTATTTTGTCATAGCAGTAGAAGTGACCTGAGACGAATGCTCTTAGGTTGAGGATTGAAGTCCTTTAATAGAGTGCAGGTGTGGAATTATATAAATACTATATGTATACAGATGGTCCCTGACCAATGATGGTCTGACTTAAGATTTTTCGACTTTACCATGGGGCGAAAGAATCAATACACATCCAGTAGACACCCTTAGAGTACTCATACAACCATTCTGCTTTTCACGTTCAGCATTCAATCAATTATATGAGATAGTCAATACTTTATTATAAAATAGGCTTTGTGTTAGATGATCTTGCCCAACTGTAGGCTAACGTAAGGGTTCTGAGCATTTTTAAGGTAGGCCAGGCTAAGCTGTGATGTTTGGTAGGGTAAGTGTATCAAATGCATTGTTGACATACAGTATTTTCAACTTTTGATGGGTTTATCAGGATGTAACTCCATCATAAGTCAAGGAACTTGACCTGTGTCAAGTTTGCACGTATGTGTGTGTGTGTGTGTGTGTGTGTGTGTGTGTGTGAGACGGGGGGGGGGAAGAAATAGAGACAAAGAGAGAATTTCCACTAAATCCTCACTCTTGCAGTGGCCTAGAGAAATACTGCATATTTTTAGACTATATCCACATAAAGCCACATAAAAAGATATTCTCTTAAAAATCCAAGACACCTATGAAGAAATGTACTATTGCTTCAAAGCTTACCTGCTTATTTGCTCCACAAGACTGCCAGTAATGCCTTAAATTATAACAGCAATGTTAACAGTGACTCTGATGTCTGAAAATTTGTTCTGAACTTCTGAAATCATTTAAAAAAAAACACAAAAAACCAAGAAACCCAGGTAAGGGAGAAAGCCCTGAGAACCAAGCTCTCACACTTCTTGAAAGGCTTCCCAGGAGGTGGCTCATGTCTGTCTGTGTGACAGTCAAAGGTGGTCCCCTTTCTCCACTTTCTCTGTGACTACTGGAAACCAATGCAGTTTGGCAAAGGGAAATAGATTATTTCTCCTTAGACCTTCTATGAAGACTTTCCACACCCCTTAGGTTTTTTTTTTTTTTTTTTTGGTTTGTTTCTGTATTTTGTCTTCCTGACTGCGACCTGCATACAGATTTTTGGGACTCTTTTTCAAATGAACCTGAGGGAAATGCAAATGGACATACATTCTGGATTAAAACATAGGATTTTATTGTCTTGAGGTCTAACAAAAGGATTCCTGTTACTTTCAACGTAAAGAGTTTCTTTTAAAATACAGCTAAAGTCCCATAATCTGATGTTGATGATTTTAGTGTTCTGCCTATGTGGGAGGTACGTCATGTTTCCGGCTGCCCAACACTTTTGAACACCTTTCCGATTTTCAATAAGCGCCAACTTTTCAAGGTTAAAAAGGCAGCTATTTCACTTATTCAAACTTTTTATAGCAGAGTACAAGCAGGTAATTTGGCACCAGTAGCCTGCTTCACACACAGGAGACTTCAGCTCAAAGAGGGGAACATGAGAGATGTCTTCTATGTGGAGCTTCCATTCTGCTGGAGACAGTAATGGCAGAGACTTTCAGCTCTTAGGAGAAGCTGTGATTACAAGGAAAGGTATTTCCAAGTGGAATCAGTGCTGGCAGCAGCAGGAGTTGAAGCCACGTTGAGTTGCAGCCCTTAAACATAATATATCTCTCCTTTTATTAGGTTTCTTAAAATTTATCTGAGCATAATTTTTAATTTTCAAAACACGCATCTTACACATTGCTTGTCAGATTTATCCTAAATATTTCATAATTTTGGTGCTGTTGTAAATGATACGATCTCTATTTTCAATTTCTGAGAGCTCATTGGTAATATACAGAAACATACTGACCTTTATACTGACTTGTATATTGACATTATATCCTGCAACTTTTTAAAACTCAGTTATTAGTTCTAGTAAATTTTAGTACATTTCCGTTAGGTATTCTCCATAGACAATCGGGTCATCTGTGAATAAAAACACTTTTTACTTCTTCCTTTTTGATCTCGACGCCTTTTATTTCTTTTCTTTGCCTGGCTGCTCTGGCTAAAAACTCTACGTGACGATGAAAGCTGTGGTGAGGTTGAACATCCCTGCCTTATTTCTTATCTATTTCCTATCTAATGTGATCTATTTTGGCAAATGTTTCATGTGCATTTGAAAGGAATAAGTATTCTGCTGCTGTTGAGTGAAGTACTCAATAAATAGCAAATAGGCCAGGTTGACTTACAGTGTTGTTTACACCTTCTACATCCTTACTGCTGATATACTGTCTCCTTGTTCTATCAGTTAGGTTTAACTCTATCACCACATTTGTGAATTGATCTATTTCTCCTTGGAGTTCTTTGCTTTATGTATTTTGAAGCCCTTTTATTAGGTGCATAAAATTGGATTTTTACGTTCTCTTAATGAAGTCTTTCTCATTGTGATACATTATTGTTCCAACATAATATTCTTTGCTCTGAAATCTATTTTGTCTGATATTAACATATCCACTCCTGTTTTCTTTAGAATAGTATTAACATGGTATATTGGTTTTCATCCTTTTACTTTTAACCTATTTGTGCCTATATATTTAAAATGGGATTCTTGTAGGCAGCCTATCATTGAGTCTTGCTTTTTTAGCCAATCTGAATGTTTCCGCCTTTTAATTAGGACATCTAAATCCTTTAATTTTCTGTGATTTATTACACGATCAGGTTTAAATCTACCATCTTGCTGTTTGTCTCATCCATCCTTTGTTCTCCTTTTCTTCTTTTCCAGCATGCTTTGAATTAGTTGACTATTTTAATAATTCCTTTTTAACTCCTCTATTGACTTGTTAGGCATAACTCTTTGTTATTTTAGCAATTGCTTCAGAGTGTTTAGTATTCATCTTCAACTTACTGTAGTGTACATCTTTATCTTTAGTATACGTCTTTAACTTAACTTTACCTTCAAGTGATGTTCTACCATGACACACCTTGAGAAAGAACCTTATGACAATATACTTTCATTTCTGCCCCCCTGTCTTCTGTGCTAGCATTGTCATACATTTTATTTCTACATGTTTTAAACTCTACATTTGAACTGCTTTTGCCACAGTCAATTATAATTTACAGAGATTTAAATAAATAGGAGAAAGGCCTTTTATGTGTACATACATACTTGTAATTCCCAGCGCTTCATTTCTTTATGTGTATTCATATTTGTATCTGGTATTTTCATTCTGTCTAAAGGCTTTAGCATTTCTTGCAGTATTTCTCTGTCGGTGATGAATTCTTTTAGCTTTTGTATGTCTGAGAAAGTTTTTATTTAAAAGTAGTTTTCAATGAGTGTAGAGTTCTTGATTGATAATTTTTCTTTGAATACTTTAGAGATGCTGTTCCACTGTCTTCTTACTTGCATTGTTTCTGTTGAAAAATATGCTGTAATCCTTATCTTTATTCCTCTCTACTTAACGTGCCTTCTTTTATCTGGCTTCTTTTGAGATTTCCTTATTACAATTTAGAGAATTTGATTATGATGTGTCATGGTATAGTTTTCTTTGTGTCTTTTGTGCTTGGAGTTCATTGAGCATCTTGGATCTGTAGGTTTTAAGCTTTTATCAAATTTGATAAAAAGTTGGCCATTATTTCTTTAAATATTTTTTGTCTTACCCACCCTCTTTCTTTTCTTTTCTGTAGACTTCAGTTTCTCATATAATAGGCCATTGAAATGATCCCACATCTCAGTGATTCTCTTCTTTTTCTACATCTTGTTTTTATTTTTTTGTCTTTTTCTGTCTATTTCATTTTGCAGTTTTTGTTGCTATGCCATCAAGTTCACTAATTATTTCTTCTATAATGTCTAATCTTCCAATAATTCCATCCAGTGAATTTTTAAATCTCCAAGATTGTAGTTATCATCTCTAGAAATATGATTTTTTTATTTATATCATATTTTTACTTAACTTGTTTTGTCTTTCCTCTAGCCTTTTGAAAATCTGGAATATAGTTATAATAACTGCCTTAATGTCTTCATCTGTTAATTCTAGCATATGTTTAAGTTCTTGGATCCATTTTCATTGACTGAGTTTTTATTGTTATGTGAAACATATCCTCCTTCTTCTTTGTGTGCCTGGTAATTTTGTATTGGATGCCAGACATTAAGAACTTTATCTTGGTTGGGTGCAGTGGCTTATGCCTATAATCCTAGCACTCTGGGAGGCCAAGGCAGGAGGACTGCTTTGAGACCAGCCTAAACAGCAGTGAGACTCCATCTCTACTAAAAATAGGAAAATTAGCCGGGCATGGTAGTGTGCACCTGTAGTCCCAGCTACTTGGGAGGCTGAGGCAGGAGGATCGCTTGAGCCCAGGAGTTTGAGGTTGTTGTGAGCTAAGCTAACACGAGGGCACTCTAGCCCTAATGACAAAGGGAGACGCTGTCTCAAAAAAAAAAAAATT
>CAUYRT010085736.1:0-54060 GCA_963574885.1 Lepilemur ruficaudatus | reverse complement strand
GGAGGCCGAGGCGGGTGGATTGCTCAAGGTCAGGAGTTCGAAACCAGCCTGAGCACGAGCGAGACCCCGTCTCTACTAATAATTTGGCCAACTAAATATATATAGAAAAAATTAGCCGGGCATGGTGGCACATGCCTGTAGTCCCAGCTACTTGGGAGGCTAAGGCAGAAGGATTGCTTGAGCCCAGGAGTTTGAGGTTGCTGTGAGCTAGGCTAATGCCACGGCACTCTAGCCTGGGCAACAAAGTGAGACTCTGTCTCAAAAAAATAAATAAATAAATAAATAAATAAATGGGTAATTGAATTTAAGGTAAGTATCAATGCAACAGGGCATTAAGCTTGTTGAAAAGTGGTCCTCTGTGGCAGGAGAATGGAGCAGGGCAGTGGTTCTCAAACTTTAGCCAGCCTCAGAGTCACCTGGAGGGCTTGTTAAGACACTGAGGGCTGGGTTGGTTCTGGGGTAGAGAGATGGCCCCTGGTACCGACAGCAGGGGAGTTGCAAGGGGAGTGAGTGAGAGGAGGTCTGGGTTAACGGGGGAAGGCGAAGCTATAACCAATGTCTTAATAACACAATAATTACTATTACAAGAGGAGAAGGAAAGCAGGATGATGTATGATGTTGGTTTGTGCTTTGATCTCTGAGCCCTTCTGTGCCTCCGTGTTAGAAGGGAAGCCCAGCCTTGGCCCTCTTACTTCAGGGGAGGTGATGCCCCAGGGGCAGAAATCCCACCCCCACCCCCACCCCAGATAATCATGATGTGAAGGGGAGGGAAGAAGGCACTTCCTAGACTGGTCACCCATCCCCAGCAATGCCCCAGGAAGGTGACAAATCCCAGGGCATAGGCCATGTGGTGACACCAGGGAAGCTGGCCCCGGGCACCAGAGTCCAGCCTCAGACAGACACTCAGTGGTCAAGCAAGTCAAAGGAGCTAATGAGCCACCGGCCCCAGGTGACTGCAGGTGAAGATGTCGGGTGACCACAAGGGACCAAGAACAGCCCATCCTCCTTTTCCAGGCCCCACACAAGACTGACCACAGAAAAAGTCTTCACTCTGTCCCAGTAGCAGTTGGGACTAAACTCCCTGCCAGCCTAGGAGAATAAGGCTCACAGATGATTTCTTTCTAATAAATGCCACATTGGTTGAGTTCCTGAAGTTGTTGACCAAGATATATACGGGTGCTAGTGGGCTAAACACTCCTAGGGTTCCTTGTAAGGCATGTGGCTGAACATGCCACATTCATCCTCAGCACACCCCTGGGACTAAGCTTACTCACTCATTGAACACCTGGAGGAGGCACCTGGGACTTTGACAAGCTTAGTAAATTTCTGGGGTCTCACGGCCAGTGGGCAGTGGGGCTGCAGCCGGAGCTGGCTCTGCCCCAGAGCCTTGCTCTTGGTCAGCAATGAGCCTGGCTGCCCCCCACGAAGGGGTCCCACCCACCTGGGACTCCTCTCTTGCCAGGGCAGTTGTCTGCTGAACCCTGCCCCTTGCAGACTTGAACCTGTGGGCCTCCCAGGCCTGAGCTTCTCGGCAATGGGGGCCTTCAGCCCCAGGCCAAGTTCAGACCTGCCTGTAAACCAGCACAGAGGAGGCAAGAGGTGGAGGGCCTGCTCTGGCACTCCGGGCCCAAAGAGCCCTAGGACCCGGTGGCCAGTCCCCACAAGGCAATTCTGTTTGGTGAGGAACATGGGTGACCAATAAAACTCCGTAATGCGTTGCCAATATCCCTGTTCTGGTGTTCGCAGAATCCTAGCACAGGGAAGCGAAGCGTTGGCTGCAGGATTCAGACTGGAGCCCTAAGTCTTTCTGGCGAGTAACAAGTAACTGGCTGGGCCATCACAGCTCCTCCGATCCTGATCATGTCGTCCAAGCGTCCCCAAGGGCAGGCTGCAGAGGCCAGCCCTGGCCAACTCCAGTGAAGTGGGCCACCCAGAGTCAGCAGGAAGCTGTGTGTGGAAGGGAGGGGGCAGGGCTGCTGAGGGGTGCATGGCCAGGAGCCGTGAGCGGGTGGCTGTTCCACGTTGGGAAGGTGGAAGCCACCTGACTCCATAGCTCCAGCGTGGCCCACTCACTCTCCTGAGGCCCAAAGTCTCAACATACATGTTTGGGCCAAGCGCCACCCCTGGAAACATGGGCATGGTGAGGAAAGGTCTGTCCACACCTATGTCTGGCCCGACCTCCCAAGGCTTCCCAGGGTTGGGGCAAGGAGACCCTAAAGGAACTTGAGTGCCTTTAGGAGAGTAGATGACAGGCAGCTGGCGTCTGGCAGATGTCCACTGCTCCAGACACTGTCCCCAGATGTATCTCTGTGGGACTATCACATCACTGGCCTTGGCCCTTTCAACAGAGCCATGCTGGGGCCAGGACGAGGTGCCTTTCAACACCAGTGCTCTGAGCCCACAGCCACCAGGGCTCAGGGGCATTTCCTGCTGGGCGGAAGGGCCCAGTGTGCAGGGCCACGGATGGAGGCATGAACAGCTACCCTGGGCCTGGGAAAAAGAAAGGAGGAGAGTGCTCTGTTCTTTGGGGCGGAAGGAGGAGATGGAGGGTATAACGGCTGCTCTGAAGTCTGGGTCTGGTTCCCATGGTGGAGCACCTGCCTGCTTTGGGCTGGGTGGACCATATTTCTTGAGGTCAGGTGTCGGAGGATCCAGTGGAAGCTGCCCCTCTCAGAGGCCTGACAGGCTCTCTGCTCATGCACAAAGCCCCCAGCCTCCCTCCCTCCCACAGGCTCCTTGGAGCCTCCCACCCATTCCCTGAACACTGGTGGGCACCCTGCGGGCAGTAGACATGCGTGGGGATGGCATTGAGGTCTTGGGTTCTTGGCTCCAACCGGGCGTTGAGAGCCAGGTACCAGCAAAGCGAGCTCTATGCCCCATGCAAATTAGGGTCACGAAGTTAGTTGTGGCCAGGCATGCCACACACAGTGCAGATGCTGCCAAGGCAGGCTGGTGTCTGCATACAGAAAGGAAGGTTCCAGGGGGAGAGCCAGGGAGGCTGAATCCGGGCACCATCTCCCTGTCTGTGCTCTTTTCTGCACACTCTCAGCAGGGCACGGAGGTCCCCACCATGTCTAGACTAGTCAGTGGTCTTCCAGACCACCCATCACTCAGAGCCAGCATCAGGGAGAGTTGGGTGGAAGCATGGCCTTACCAGCATCAGGGAGAGTTGGGTGGAAGCATGGCCTTACCACCTAGGACCTGCATGATTTTGGACAAACACCCGTGGCCCTGTGCGGTCATTTGTCACCTTGGGTGGGTTGTGGTGAGAATTTGGTGAGCACCGGGTGCCTGGCCTATGGCAGGTTCCCTTCCCTGCACTCTCTGACTGTTGATCGTCATGATTACAACAGTCACTGCTTATCCACTACCTGCACGGCAACAGTCCCCACACCGTGTGATGACTGCCCTGACAGACGTGAGCAGCGGGGCGTGGCCTGCCTGGCTGTGAGGGAGGCTGCACTCAGCTGAGCCTGGCAGAGAAGCAGACATTACCTAGAGGGGCCAAGAGGAGGTGGCGGTCCCAGGAGGGGGCCAGAGTACACAAGGCACAGGGGCCAGGAGAGCCCTGGGGTGGGGGAGCCCCAGGGAGTGGAGGGTGAGGTGGAAAGGGGGGCGGGGCCCGGCTCATGCAGGGGCCTGGGTGCTGCCAGAGGGGCTTGGACTTTAGTCCCAGAAAGTCTTCAGCCAGCAGGAGGGATGGTTAAAACCACACCAAGTGTCAGAAGGAACACTTGGGGTAGAGTGGCCGAGGGGATGAGGAGGGTGATCTGACGTTCTTCTCCACCACCGTCTATGCTGTGTCCCCACCCTCACCCTGGACAGTGTAGACAGAGAGACCACTCTGCCTCGGGAGGAGCAGGGACCGCTGTGGGAGGCAACGCAGAAGCCAGACCACTCAAAGCTGAGCCCTGATTCTTGTACATTTACAAGCTCTGTGCCAGGTTGCCCAGGCCAAGCCAGGCAGCCCTGAATGCTCACGGCTTCTCTGCCTTGGGGCCTGCTTACATGGGTTCCAGATCCTGCTCTCTGCAGCAACCAGATCAGGTTTCTGCCCTTCTCTGGGTCTCAGTTTCCCCATGTATATGATAAGAGGACTGGTCTGGTGACCTCTGAGGTGTCACCAGGGGTGGGAGGCTCCCCTTCTGGTGCTTGCCCTAGTAGAATGGCACCAGTAGGCATTCAACCACCAAGCTTGCCCAGAGACAGCCAGTTCCAGCCGTGCCTTATGGCTGCACTAGGTCATTGAAGCCACCCTCGGGCACTGAGCTTGCAGCTGCCTGTCCTTATCCAGCCTGCCTTGGAGCAGATAGGAGGACTGCTGCCTGACCTTGAAAGGCAGCCAGCTCGCATAGATTACTCCTTAGAAGGAGACTGATACCCAGCGCCTGACATGCCTGGAGCATCCCTGATCGCATTAGCGCTGCCTGAGCGGGAGGGATGCTGATCGCGCCTGTCTCGGCACCCGGTACCAGCCAGCCTGCATCTCGGCCTGACCTCGAGTGGCCCCTGCCGAGTTTGCCTGCAGAGCTCGAGCACCAGAAGATGGGTAATGATAGAGATGAAGTTAGATGAGGAGTTCAAAGGCAATGCCCACCCCTGACATGGGAGGATCAGCAAATTGGAGAGTGGCTGCTTACGCGTCCCCCGCCTTGCGTCTGGCCTTCCTGGCTTCACTTCACTTCTCTCAACTAGACATAGGACCAGGTGTGGGAAACTCCTGCTGGCTTCCCTGGAATGAGACGCCCTGGAGGAGAAGCCTGCAGCATATTTCTTTGGCCAAAATCATGTTCCAGAACAGCTCTCTTTAACAGAAATATAATGCAAGCCATGTTTGTAAGTTTAAATTTTCTAATAAGTAGCCACATTAAAAAAAAAAGAAAACAAAATGGATGAAATTAATTTTAATAATGCATTTTATGTAACCTACTAGATCCAAAATACTATCATTTCAGTATGTAACAAAAATAAACATTAGTGAACTATTTTACATTCTTTATTTCTTCCACATCCAAATGAGTATTTTACACTCAGAGCACAACTCAGTGGAAACACTAAATTTTCATTGGAAGTACTTGATTTGTATTTATTTTTTAGTTTTTTAATTATTCCATGTTTTAATTGACACATAGTTGTACATGTTCATGGGGTACATAGTGATGTTTTGATACATACCATGTATAGTGCTAAGATCAGGGTAATTAGCATATCCATCATCTCAAACATGGATCATTTCTTTGTCTTGGGAATATTCAATATCCTCCTTCTAGCTATTTGAAACTATGTATTATTGTTAACTATAGTCATCCTTGGTCCGTATTTATAAAATTTATGGTTGAAAAGTAGATTCACATACCAAAGTTATTCCAGACATACTTAAAGGCTTTTCAATAAAGGAATTGAATATCCATTTTTCAATGTAAATGTAAATTAATTAAAATTAAATTAATGAGTCAGTTGCTCAGTCACACCTGTCACATGCGAGGGCTCACTCACCAGACACATGTGTCAGGTGGCGCCACTGAGGCAGCACAGGCCTGGATGAGAATGACATGGAATAGTGCCCCAAAATGAAAGGGGGGGAGGAAACAGGAATCAGGAGAAAAGCGGGGCGGGAGAGGGCAGGGAGCTGGGGTTTTGCAGTCAGACAGGCCCGGATTCACGTTTGAGCTCTGCCACTCACTAATTAAGAGAATGTGGACCAATGACTTCAGTTCTCTCTGTCTCATCTTCATCATTTGATACTGGAAATGAAACCACCTCCTTGGCCAGACAGCTGTGCCCATCATGTGAGGTGTGATACCTGGAAGGACAGAGGACAGCACGGTTTCTTCCCATGCCTCCCTTCCCTCCTCACCCACCACCCACCCAGTTCTTTCTTTTCCTTTCAGCTCTTCCTTTATCTGCCATATACAAACAAGCTTCAGACGAGACTTCAAATTTCTTTAGTTCTGTTGCCCAAAAACAAAAAAAAAAGGAATCATACCTCTAGAGAAGTGGCTCTCAAACTTGCTGGTGTTAAGACCCAGACTGCTGGCCCAGCCCTGACTCCCGAGGTCTGGGCTGGGGTCTGGGGGTCTGCATTTCTCACAGGCTCGGGACAGTACTGATGCTGCTCACTCCGATCCACCCTCTGACAGGTGGAGAGATGGCAGAAGAAAGGAATCTAAATACTAAATCTTCATATTTAGTTCCTTTAACGGCACTGGTTTCCTGCTTTTTGAACATGGGCATTTTTCCTTTGCACTGAACCCAAAAGCTGTACAGCGGGTCCTGAGCAAGTGGGTGGGCAACCGCAGCAGCAGGAGCCCCTGGCTGTGTTCAGGGCGACTGCATCTGGAATGCAGAAGGTGACAGTCCCAGGTTGTGCTTGATTCTGGGCACTGTGCTCAGGAGGGCCGTCCCCAAGGCAGTGAGGAGCCTGGAGGCCACCACACTTACCTACAGCTCTGAGCTGCTCCACTGCAGAGGAAGGAGGACGCTGAGGGCTGAGTGGCCATGCACATAGACGTGGGGGCTGCGGTGCAGAAGCAGGTGTGGCTGTACATTGATTGCATGGGCCTGGAGACAGACTCTAAAAGGTATTTTGCAGTTGATCTTTAACTGGGCATTCCTTTGGGCACGGGCATACTTGTGGTGTGAAAGCAGATCCTCACAAGCACCCAGGGGCCCTAGAGTTGCTGCATATACTCCCACCAGCTGCCAGGTCCCCCTCCTGCCATCTGCCGGATGGAGGGGCCATGTCTGCCCTGGGTGATGAAGTCCAGCCAGGCCTCTCCTCTTCCCACAACCTGCTGCCCCTACCTGCAATGAACAGGCGACCACCAAGGTTATTAAACCTCTACAATGCACTAGGCACCTGGATTGCAGGTGCATGACAGACCCACCTCCACCAAGGCATCTACCCTGTGCACTGGTGCTGCCAACCCGGATGCTAGGGGTGCCTGTACCTGCCTCCAGCCCCCCTCCAGCCCTCCTCATGTCTGTGCCCAGACCTCCACCAGGCATGAAGGGAAGGTGGTAACAGTCACTGGGCAGGGCTGGGGGATGTGGGGTGGCAGCCCGGGAACCAGGAGGCAGCAGGTGGCAGAGAAAACCCACTCACAGGAATCCCTCAGCACACGCTCCACTGGCCCATTTGACTTCACTCACAAAACACAAATTTAAAGATAAAATTATTAAGAATTTCAAGACAGCAACCACAGAGCATTAAATTTCAAGTGCAGGGCCCTTGGAGGGTGGGGTGGCATTGTGCACCTGCCCTGGCTGAAGGCCATGAAAGCGGCCCTGGCTGTGGGCTTCTGGATTTAAATGCAAGACTGTGGTTCCCTATTCCCTCCTGCTGGGCTCCCTCCTGTGGGTGCAGTCTCTAACATTCCTTGTTGATCTCCCTGCAAATGCCCTGGCCCTCAGAGCCTCAAGTCATGAATGAACTCGGTCCACATCTGATCAAGGTCCTCATGCCATTCGTAAACTTGACACCCAGCAAGGGGAACTGGCCTCTCCAGGGCTGGGCATGTGCAACTCTCTCTCACACCCCCAGCAGGTGCTCTCCCTGCCAACAGCCCCGCCTGCCCTGTGCCATCCCCTTCTGTCCTGCTGAGAGAGCATTCCAGCACAGAGGGCTCCCCAGGACAGAAGAGGAGACTTTAACTCAACTCCCCCCATGGAGAACAATGAGGAATGTGACCCTTGGAGGGTAGCCTGCACCTTCCTCCTGGCAGACAGAGGCTGTGGTCCCCATCTGGTGATTAAACTGCAGCCACATCTCTTGAATGAGGCCAGTTAGAAAGTGCCTTTAGTTTCCCACAAAAAGGTTGCCAACCTGGGCCAGCCTGGCTCCGTGAGTGCATGACACGGTCCTCACTGCAGGGTGCTGGCCCACCCTGCCCTCTGCAGTGCGCTGCCCTGCCTGCCTCCCTCACCCCACAGCCCATTCTGCACAGGGAGCACTTCATGGCCTTCGGGGACCCTGGGACATATCCTGCCCTGCAGAGGGTTAGCTGTATGGACCCAGACTCAGGCTTGCTCTCAGTAGGGTCTCGCTCTTCGCAGGCGGCCAGCAGAAGCTCAGGCTGGCACCAGGCACCACGACCCTGAGACACAGAGGCACGGAGGGTGCAGACAGCAGTCCTCAGATGCAATAGCCGGTCGGACAGGAAGGGGTGATGCGCAGGAGGAGCATGCTCTGTGCCAGCTCAGAACAAAGATGTAGATAAAATTCTTTACGAGTGATCTCAGCTAGACTAAATCCCTAGATAAATTAGGATGTGGGGAGGAATGTGGCAGGGGATTAGTAGGTGGGGGTTGAATGACCCAGGTCACCTCTGGGAAACCAAGCCCAAGTACAGAGGCTCCTCTAATCGAAAACTGCCAGCTCAGGAACTCTCTTAGACACCAGGTCCTTCCTACTCAGAGTGGCACTTGGGTCAGCAGCATCGGCATCACTTGGGAGCTGGTGGGAAATACAGCCTCCAGGGCCCCACCGGATAACTGAGTCGGAACCTGCGTCACAGCAGCGTGCCCTGGGTGACTGTGTGCTTATTAAAATCTGAAAAGGAGGCTTTAGAGCACCGTTGGAGTTACCCAACCCCAGACTATGAGCTCCTGGTGCTTGGCCCTTAAATTAAACCAATGAAGAGCAGTAAGTCAAAAGCAGGAAGAGTGCCGACCGTGATGGCGGGGAGAGGCCAACAGTGACAAGAAACTGAGTCTGGTTCTCAGGCTGCAAACTGAGCTTCAGACCACGGCCGACTCCCCAGGGGCTGGTTCTGGCCATGGATGTATTTTGTTTGGCTCATGAAATATTTTTAAAAGCAAAAGATTTTACCCATAAAAAAATATAGATTTCTCTAGAGCAAATCTGGGCCTGCTTTCTCCATATAAACCATTGGCAGAAGCTAGGTAACAGCTGTCCCCTTTAGGCAGAGCTATCCAGTTGGCCAGAACCCTGACCCCTCCACCCTGCCTTGTCAGTTCGCCTGGCCTGCCTAATCCAGTAGGCACCTAAGTCTGGGAGCCCTGGTGTAGACCATAAAAAACTCAAAGTGAAGATGGCTAGGAAATGATAGGGATTGTATATTGGCTGAATTATTTGACACCCCAATCATTTGTCATGAGGAGTTGTGGCAAAGGGTGAAGTACTTAGTCACTCTGTGTGAGTTTCAATCCTGGCTCAGCCTCCCCCTAGGTCTGGGGTCCAGAGTGAGTCATATAACCTCTCCAAGTTCAGGCTCCTCATCTGGAAAATGGCCATGGCAAGAGCAGCTCCCCAGAGAGTGCTAAGCAGGGTGGCTGGCACGGAGTGAGCTGTCGCCTTCGCTAATTAGCACAGCATAATAATTGCAGAGCAAAACAGCATGAAGGAATACAGATATTTATTCCCAACATTTCTAGAATGTCAATGTTAATTATCAATATTTTCCATAAAAAGCTACTCAGAGTACATACAATTTTTAAATTCAGCTAAATATTAGATATATCAAGGTCCTCATGCCATTCGTAAACTTGACACCCAGCAAGGGGAACTTGCTGCGCAAGTTCCTGCGCATCACCCCTTCCTGTCCGACCGGCTATCGCATCTGAGGACTGCTGTCTGCACCCTCCGTGCCTCTGTGTCTCAGGACCGTGGTGCCCCGTGCCAGCCTGAGCTTCTGCTGGCCGCCTGCGAAGAGCGAGACCCTACTGAGAGCAAGCCTGAGTCTGGGTTTATTCCCAACATTTCTAGAATGTCAATGTTAATTATCAATATTTTCCATAAAAAGCTATTCAGAGTACATACAATTTTTAAATTCAGCTAAAATATTAGATATATCAAATAAAAAATAGGTAAATGTTAGAAGCATTAAGTAAAACATAAAACTATGAAATATAAATGCTAAAAATATAGCTTTCTCATATAAATTATTAGAAAATGGCATGAAAAAATATTATTTGAAAGTAACAAACTAAGCTCTATAAAAAAGAAAATTTTAATAATAAGGAGCACAAAAAAAGAATATATATTATCTGGTGTTATGTGAATTGTGAGCATATTTTTGTGCTCATTTTTTCCGGCTGTTATAACTTTTTTTCACTCTAGGCTGGTTGAGGCAATGGTGAGGAGAGAGATTCCAGCCAAATTTCACACTTTGAGTTTTTGTCTTCAAATAATTCCATTTCTTCTCCCATACTTTAGATTGATGGTCCCCAACCTTTTGGCACCAGGGACAGGTTTCACGGAAGACAATTACGGAGCCGGAGGTCTTGGGGGGACGATGGTGGAGCTCCGCAGCCTGGTCCCTAACAGGCCTCGCACTGTAGTGCGTGGCCCGGGCGTTGGGGACCACAGCTTTAGATGGTACTTTCTTTTTTTTTAAACTCCTTTCTTTGTTGTTGGCAGACTACCTTTAGTAATAAAAACTACCTTTTTTTTGATCATGAACTCTAGTTTTATTTCAAAATTTCAAAAAAAGAGTTTCCGATTTGTCTTCCTCTCCTACAGTGTGGTTACATGTAGGTAGAGACTGCAGTGAGTCACCTGGAGCGATTTCCAGCTGCTGTATTCGAATGCCACCGGTTTAGAAAGTCTGAACCAGAATGAGGATTTGTGTTAAGACAGAGGTCCCCGGATGATGGAGCAATAGACAGCCACTTTCTAAAGAAGGTTTCCTTTACTATTAATAGATCCAAACTTTTACTTCAGTGTATCCCCAGGCATAAATGATTCCTATTTTTAGAAAACATATCACAAAGATACTAGTAGTTCGGCACTTTACTCTGGAACACCAGAATGTCAGAAACTGGAGATACAATCACTGAAAAATGCCAGGTCTGGAAGTCCTTCTGCAGGTCGGTGGCCTTGCTGGGTTCCAAGCACACAGCCTCCCCCGTGCTTTTCTGTTGGCCCCAGGCGGAGCACACAGAGTTTGGGAGGCAGAGGCTAGAAAGAGAGGGAAGTAGTTGTCCTGGCTTGAATAGTGTTCTCAAAAATTCATGTCCACCAGGAACCTCAGACTGTGACCTTATTTGGAAATAGGGTGTTTGCAGATACGATTAACTAAAATGAGGTCATACTGGATTAGGGTGGGCCCTAAATCCAATGACTGATGTCCTTATGAGAGGAGGGAGCAGGAAGATCACTTGAGACCAGGAGTTTGAGACCAGCCTGGACAACATAGCAGGAACCTGTCTCTAAAACCAATTTTTAAAAATTAGCCAGGCATGGTACAGTCCCAACTACTTGGGAAGCTGAGAGGGGTGGATCGACAGCCTGGTGACAGAGAAAGAGCCCATCTCTTAAAAACAAAGAAAGAAAAAGAAAAAGAAGAAAGAGGAGAGGACACATGGATGCACACAGAGGAAGAAGGCCATGTGAAGACGGAGGCAGAGGGCGGATACGTCTACAAGCCGAGGAATGCTGCGGAACATCGGAAGCCGGAAGCCGCCAGAAGAAGGAAGAGGGGAGGAGGGATTCTCCCTGGAGCCTTCGGAGGGAGCATGACCCAGCTGAAGCCTTGATTCTGGGCTTGCGGCCTCCGGAACCCTGCTGGAGTAAGTTTCTGTTGTTTTAAGCCATCTAGTTTGTGGGAGTTTGTCCTGGCAGCCCAAGCAACTCATACCACCGTGGAGTGGGGAGTAGTGTGGCCCGGCCACTGGCCCTTTGCAGCAGGGCCCACTATCACTGACCGTGGAATCCAGTCCACACTCTCAGGGGCTGAAACCCAGAAGCCCAAGCTCCTTCCTGTTCCTGCTCTAGTCCCCTGGCCAGTCCCCTGCACTTCCATGTGGGCAGTGTGCTGCTCCTGTCATGCTGTGTCATTTGGCAGCACAGCCCGGGGACTTCCAGTGCTGCTACCTGGAGGCCTGTGGTCAGGTGGGAAGAACAGAGCAGCAGGAGTCCATAAGATCCAGGCGAGGACCTGCTGCTTCCTGGCTGTGTGTACCAGCTCATCTTGAGTCTCACTGGATGGTGACAATAATGGCCTCTGAAGGCCTTTGGCAGGAATTGCAGGATATAGCAGTGACTGGGACATAGCAGGTGCTCAGTAAGCATGAGAACCTCCCTTGGCCCCAGTGCAGGAAAGATTGAGAAGCCCAGCATCGGGGAGAGCCAGGCCTCTCCTGATGGGCTTGAGGACAGAGCTGGAACGTGGGAGGACAGGGACAACATTCCCGCAGCAAGGCTGGAGAGGGAGGTGGCAGCCGCCTGTAATCATCACTTGTGCACAGCCTGGAGATGAGAAGGCGGCTCTGGTCTGTGGTTCCCATGTCAGGTGCAGAGTGGCACTCCACAAGTAACGGTGGAAGGAATGTCAGAGAAGCAAAGGACAATCCACCAGATGTGTCAGAGCACTGTAAGGCCAGCCCACCCTGCAAAGGCCTGCACTGAAGGAATGCAGAGGCCAGAGCGTTCTTTTCTTTTCTTTTTCTTACATTGAGAGAAGCTGATCTTCTTTGTCCTGTGAAGGGTCACTTAAGTGGCGCTCTTGGATATGCAAATACAAGACTAATAAACTGTAGCCTCCTGGGATTAGTGTGTACCAGGAGCTTTTGTGGTTCTTGGTAATTGGTTTCATTTTTTATTTTTGAGTGGTTTGGCAGTGATTGTGCCTGTGGAAGAGGGTGATTGGTTGCAAGAATTGGTAGAGGAGGAGAAATTTGTAGACTAATTTGCACAAAGAACCCAAGTTTTCTGGAAGGAATGAGAAGGATACAATAACAATGTTTTCAGACGTTTTTGATGAGAAATAAACATTACGTGGCAGGCACCTCGGGGCCAGATGCACGCTGAACAGAGGGTTTCACAAAACAGTGCTATCCCTACATAGAGTGTCTTCTGGCTTGTTCCATTCTATGTGATTCTATCTCATTTTTAAAAATTCTGGTCAAGACCCAAGAATTGATTTCAGGAGCCCCTCCGGGGTTGGTGTGCATGGTCTGCAAAGTGCTTCTTGGGTGTGGTATTCAGGAAGTCTGAGGGGTGGGCTGACGCCTGGCTGCAGGAAGGAAGAAATACAGGCACTGGGGTTGGGAGAGCCAGCCTGGCACTGAGTAAGAAGGGGTGTGGGGATGGTCGTCTTCAGGAGCTATCTGATGCTAGAACTGGTCTGCCCAGCCTTCCGAGGCCAACTCACCCCTGGAAATAGCAGCAGGGGAGGTTGCAAGCCTCCCCCAGCACGGAGGTCCTGTGCCAGAGGCCCTGGAGAGTGTTGGGGCCCTCTCCTCCCCTGGGAGCAGCTACCGGTGCTGTCCTCATTTCCATACAGCTGTCATCTCACTGCCACTACCAAGGCCAGCTTGGGAGGGACCCTGCCCATGCCCACCGTCCTGGGGCAGCCCAGAGCCCTTATCTGGCATGGCCTCCTCCAGCTAGAGCAGAACGCTGAGGGTTCTCACAAGGCAGAGCACTCTGGAGGAGCTGCAGTTGGGACTTTTCCCCACCCAAGCATCTGTACTTGGACACACAGCCAAGGCCAGCTCTGCTGCGCTGCCTGCTGGGCATCAGGATGCGACAGAATGGGCCCAGACTCGGGACAAGATGGGATCTGCCTAGACTCCGGAGGAATGGAATTAGCCTAGCGTCTGGAGGAATGGACGGGGCATGCTCCGCGCCCAGGAGCCAGGAGCGGGCAGCCGCCGGCCCGCGCCCGCCCGGTCTCCCGCCAGGCGGCAGCAGCCCGCCCACCTCCCGCCGCGTTGGGCCGGCGCCCTGGCCTCCGTCCGCTGAGAAAGGAAAGGGCCCTGCGCACGCACGACGCGCCTTCCCCTGCCCCGCGGCACAGTTAGTGCCCCCGCCCTCAGGACTTTCACCCCACTCTCTGTCCCTACGAAGAACTGAGGGTTTTTCATGCGGCGAGGGTTGGAACTCAATTCAGACGGCTCCGCGACTTGGCGGCAAAGCACAAGCGTGGGCTGCAAGTGGCCCGCCTGTCCCCACAGCACTCCGCCCTTCTGAACCCGCGTGGCAGCCTTACCCTTTCCTTTTTCTGATGGCCATGCGGACGACCCCACGTCCCAGCCTCTCTGCAGTGCGACGGGGCACGTGACTAAAGTTGGTCAAGGGAAAGTGGGTAGGAGTGACAGTGCCCATGTGTGTGCTGTCGGCCACCGGCAGCACGAGCCCCTAAAATCCCCTGAGATCCTCCTGCTCCCTCTTCCTGCCTCTGACAGCAGATGGTGAGGACCCAGAGGAGGATACTGAGGTCCTAGGAGGAGCATCGGGCCCTGAGTGACCACATGGAGTGACCACATGGAGCAGTCCCTTCCCTCCCCCTTTTCATGCTGACCTGCAGGAGACCCAAAGAAAGAATCTTTATAGAATTAAGCCACTGCGAGTTTGGAGTTGTTACAGCAGTATATGTTAATTACCTGATTAATGTGCCTAGTTTCCTTATCTGTAAAATGGGGTTACCAGCATCAGTCTCAGGGTTGTCGTGTCAATGATGTATAATGCAGGTAAAACGCCAAGCCTAGGGTGTAGCACATTGCGAAGACTCACTTGGTAACTGAGGTGCCTCCTTGCAGGGTCAGCAGCAGAAGTGACAACAGCAAAGAGACTAGTTAACCCCTAGTTCTCAGTACAATGCCGCCAGCTAAGTGGCCCAGACCAGGTTGGTCTAGTTCATGGTAAAAGGTCTCATCTCCTGTGGAGTAGTTGTGCTGGGAGCCATAAAATGTGTGCAGGCCCTATCTATTGCAAATACTTTGTAAAATGAATTTTTGCTATAACTGCAGAGACACCGTTAGGGTGATATCCACAAATAGAACGCTGAGCCAAGGGGGTCACACGTACTAAAACTGAAGAGGTTAAGAGTCTCCGTGGAGCTAGACACCTCTGTTCAAATCTTATCTCTTCCATTTACTAGCTGTGGGAGCCCAGGTAAGTCACTTAACCACTCTGTGCCTCAGTTTCTTCGTCTGTAAAATGGAGATTGTAATAAGGTTCCTTCCAAGATTAATGAGTTAACATAAGTAGAAAACTCAGAACAGTGCTTGGCATACAGTAAGTGTTTAATGTGTGTTACTGTTATGACTGAAGGCTGTATGCCCCTAGGTGACAAATGCTCAGGCAACTGAGACTGCCCCAGCCCCTGAGTGCTTGGAAGGCCCCAATGCTAAACCAGGAAGTGCCCTGTTTTTATCAGGCACTCTCAGCCATGGCTGTGGCCCCTGCTCTCCTGGGGCCCCAGGAGGAAAGAAAAGAAGTCAGAAAGAGCAGGTGGGGGCAGGGTGGGGGTGAGACTTCAGGGAAAGGACAATGGGCTTTGTAAAATCCCTCCCTGGGCAGTCTGGCCAAGTTCAATGGCTTCAGGCCACATGAACAGCAAGAAAAATGTGGCCCAGGAATTTCTCCCCAACGATTCCCCTTGTCTTTCTCTGTGGGAATTTGGAGCTGCAGACACATTCCTTCCACGAACAGCATCCACTGCAGCTGCAGAGCCATTGGCCCGAGCTGGGGAACCTGGCTGGCTGGGAGCCTCTAGAGCTCTGCTCCCAGTGCCTCCTCCCCAAGGAGTGGGCACTGCAAGTGTGCGAGAGAGTGCGCTCTTGTTGGCAGACCTCACAGCCTGCTCTGTCAGGGACTGACCCCTCCTGGGCACTGCCTGCCCCTCTCCTGAGCCAAACTGCCCAGACAGCTTTCACAGCTGCTTTTCCATAATCTGTCACCCAAAAGTGAAGACCAGACATCTTGGCCAGAATTTCCATCTATTCACTTTTTTTCTAAGCCAAGTACTTCCCAACTTAAGAGGAAATTATTTCCCAAATGCTCTAAAATTATTTTAAGACACTGTAAACTACAATTCAAAGGCCAAATCTTACTTGCCACCTGTTTTTGTGCATAAAGTTTTATTGGAACACAGCCACGCCCATTCTTTTATGTATTGTCTGTGGTTGATCTCACACTGTGTTGGCAGAGTTGAGTAGTTGCTAGAGACCATATTTCCTGCAAAGCTTAAACATATTTACTGTCTGCCCCTTAGAAAACTGTTTATTGACTCCTGTTTTACTCTTATATTATTCCACAAAGGATTTGAAATGGCTTCTAATGAGAATACTTAGAATAAAATAATGAAAATACAATAGTTAAAAATAAAATTAAGAGCCTGAGAAAATGCAAGTAAAAGTATCAAAGCAAAATCAAGAACAAAACACAAATGTGAAGGCCATCAGGACCTGCATACTTGCCAATGCCAAACTTTAAATTTCCCCTGAGCTTCCTGGAGGCCCAAGGAAAAAGAGAAATGAGACTTAAGTTTCATTAAGAGAAAGGAAAAAGCCTCCCAGTCCTTATGGGATCCATAGCTTTTTCTACCACAAAGCTATGTGGGGCTTGCTTCAAATAGAAAAAAAGTAATACCTACCTTCCTCAGAATCACATACTTAAAAACACACAAGAGACAAGTACGAGTCTGCAAAGTGAATAACCACAGTGCTGTTGATGAGGAGTACTAAGGGAAGAGGGGATCTAGTTAACATGTTTACCCAAATTTAAAGCTAGATGTCGAAACGCAAATCAGTTGGCTTCTGTGCACAAAACATTTTGAGAGGTGTAAGAGGCCTCCTTTTGCTTATCATTTCTGTAGATCTATTTGTTTCAGAGCAAAAACTGGAGTTGGCTGGGGATGGCCCCAACTTGTCACTCACTCAGTTTGCAGTGCCTGGCACATAGTAGACCCTTAAGAAATGCCTGATGTGGGTGGATCTAGCTTTTCTGGACCTCAGATTTCTTTTGAAAAATGAGAAGGTTGTGTTAATATACAGAATTTCTTCCAATTCCAGAACGTCTGTGAGTCTGTGTGTGCATCTGTGGTGTGGATGCACGCTGGGTTTCAGCCAGACTAGCACAGGTCAGAACTATAACGGGAGAAGGGGATGAGGGAGGGAGAGGCAGTCCAGAGCAGACCCTCACCACCAAGAGGCAAGAGGCAGTGGGTGGTCATTGAGAAGGTGACCTATGGTGTTCAGACCATCCAGATTTAAGTACAGGCTCTACACCCTGCCTGCCAGGGATGTGATCCTGAGAGCTCGCAGGTATCCCTGTCCTCACCTTTAGAATGGACATGATGACGCATCACTGCTTCAGTTCAGGGAAGTTGTGAAAGTCAAACAAGACAATGCCTGTGAGTTACTCGTGCCAGTATGAGGTATGGTTTGTAATGAGCTCTCTACAAAGCGTCTTCATCACTCTCTTCTCCAACAAGCTCCCTGTTCCAGAGGCTGGGGACACAGACATTACCCTGAAAACCTGACAGTGCCGAGCAGAGCCGAATGTGGCCTTCCTGCCAAGCTCCACCCAGCACTTCACAGGAGTTGCCTTTTTTTGAGTTTCAACTACAGTCATATGTGCCTTAGACCCATGGGGCATCTAATTCATCACCATGTCCTGTCCCTTTTCCCTCCAAAATATTTATCATAGAGTCCTTAAGATCACAGCCTGGGAAGCAAGATGGGCTGGGTTCCAATCTGAGCTCAGCCACTAATGAGCTGTGTGACCTTGTACAAATTATTTCACTTCTCTGTGCTTCAGTGCCATCTTTTTAAAGTGGAAATAACCATGACATCAAATGCATAGGGTTGCTCCGAATTCTAAGTGAACGTGCATATGTCAGGCTCTCAGCCTTGGGCCAGGCAGTGTTAGTCATATTATCTAACACTCCCTATGTCACAGTTATCCGTAACTGCATAACAAACCTTCCCAAAGTAGAGTGACTTAAGACAACACGCATTTCCTTTATTTGCTCACTGTTCTGCAATGTGGGCATGGTGTGGCAGGGCCAGCTTCTCTGCCTCACATGGTATCACCTGGAGTTTCCACTTCCAGGACAGCCTCACTGACAGGGTCAGTGCGGTCTCTGGCTGGGACCTCAGTTCTCCATAAGGCACCCCCACAGCGCCCGGGTGGGCTTCTTCCAGTACGGTGGTCTTGGGACAGTCCCACTGTTGATAAGGTGGGGCTTTCCCTGAAGACAAATGCAGAAGCTACCAAGCCTTCTTAGGACTGAGGCCCAGAACTGGCCCAGAGTCACTTCCACCACCTTCTGTCAGTTAAAGCAGGTCATAGGGCAGCCCAGACTTGAGTGAGAGGGTTACTTAACGCGTGAGCGCAGGCAGGCGTGGTTGGCCAGGGCCCTTCTGCTAGCACACTGCTCGCCTTGTCTCTGTCTCCTCTCACCTGCTGTGTGCCCTGGCTTGTGCCTCGTGCATCTGAGCTTTCTCCCTCCTCCCATCTCCAGTTTCCCATCCCTGCTTCACTCCAGCCACCAGGCTGACCAGTCAGAATCACAGGCCACATCATGTCCCTGGCCCTGGATGCTATGCTGCAGCTCCTCCCTACCCCAGAATAAAGACCAGGTTATTAATGCAATACCACCGCTGACCCTGGGGAGCATTTCTATGCCATCCCTAAGGCAGTGGACTCCTCCTCATGTCTCAGGTCCCACCCCAAAGAGCCCCCCACTGCAGAGCTTTCTCTACCACCTCAGCAGACTGGCTTCCTGTCCCCTGACAGCATTTAGAGCACCCTCCCATCCCCCCACCCCCAGCTTAGGCCCTAGGCTGTCTCTTTGTCAGGTGTTCAGTTCTGTTCAGTCATTGTTTATATATGGATGAATAAACGAATGAAGGAATGAAGGAATGGTCATCATAGCCCTCCTGAGCTACCTGTGCTAAGATGGTGTGTCCCCCTTTCTGCCCTTCCCCTGTGCTACCCAGGGCTGAACTCACACCATGTGATGGTGCCAGGAGGGTGCCTTGGATTTTTGGGGTAGGGGGAGCCCAGGCCCTGCAGAAGGACTTTGGAAGCCAAGTCCGGAGTCTCCTGAGAGAATCTCTGAGTGGTCTGGGCACATCTGGAACCAGCGGCTCTGGCTGCACAGGCTCTAGGATCCCAGCAGCAGCAGCAGCCTTCCTAGAAACAGCTCCACATCCTCACCACCAAGCTGTGATCTGAGAGTCTCCTGGAGACACAAAACAAAGCAGCAGGAGGTGGAGCTCAGGATGCTTGGGGCAGCCCCCACCCCATGTAGCCTTTGTCCTCCAAAACTGGTATCCGGCACCCACTGTGCTCACTGCACACCCACCACCTGGTCCTGGCTCTGTGGCCTTGTGCCCTGTGGTGTGCAGGAGGTCAGCCTTCTCACTCAGGAAGGTGTCCCAGAGGTCCCCATCTTCCTGGCTCCTCTTCTGGAGTTGGGTAGCTTGAACTTAGCTAGAGCCTTGCAGAATTGAGTGATCCTGACATTTTGGTTCAATTAAAATTTAGCTTGGGGTCATGATCAATTTGGGGGACAGAGCTATGTTCAGGGAATTTGATTTTTCAGACAAATTGTATGCTTAGTATGTGTTTTGCCAATTGCAGCCATGACTCTAGGCCTAACTGGGGAAAGCCATCCATTCATCTATCTGTCAACCATTCAGTCATCTGCTATCCATCCATCTAACTACCTATCCACATATCCATCCACCCATCTATACACTCATTTACCCATAAGCACTTCCATCCACCCATCCATGTATACGCTTATCAATCCATCAACCCCTCCACCCTACACCTATCCATCTATCTACCATTCATCGTGGCTCTACCGTGTACCATGTTATTGGTCTTAGGCAAGTGTCTTTACCTCCCTCGACTTTAGTCTCTCCCTCTGTAAATTGAGTCTAATGGCATCTGCCTCATGAGGTTGTCCTGTGGTTGGTTGAGATAATAACATTTGCAAGTTGCTTGGCACATGGTAAAAAGCACATAGTGTTATTTTCCTTCCCCCTTAAGGAAGAACACACAACTAGAAAACTATAAAAAGATGATCTGTAATTAGGAATTAAGGTGTGTGAAACCAAAGGCAATGATACTAGAAGCTCTTGCCTTCCTATTTGTCTGCTGAGCTGCCCTGGGAGTTGATATTTAAAGCCACTTTGAAAAATCGAGTATCCCAAAATATATTTAAACGGTTCAATGGGGAGGTTGACACTCTATAATAGGCTCATTTGAAATGATTCTGCTTTGCTACTTCCTCTTAGTAAGATAAACAAACGGCCCACAATGGCCGCTGTGATGTTTTCTTTTAAATCTTGCTTTCCAAATGTAGAACTTGGCGGTTGGACAATCACTGGGGGCTCGCTCCCCGCAGATGCGCTCCCTGAATGCAGGGAGCTCTAGCTTGGAATTCCTGGGGCCTCATTAAGCCCGCTGTGACTAAGTGATCTTGCCTGGTGCTAAAACTGTTTAAAATGACTTGGCAGCAACCAGAAGTCAGGTCTCTCTGTTTTTTCTCAGTCTCTCTCTCTTCGTAACCTCCGCTTACATGTCATAAAGTGAAAACATCTTTCTTTCTGGATCTAGTGCAGGGCAACCCTCCTCTCTCCCTAAGCCTCACCCTGGTCTTTCAGAGGAGTTTAAGGAGAGGGAGGGAGGCAGAAATCTGCCCCACTGTAGTTAATCTCTCCTTTGAATGAAGACTTAACTCCTGGGAAAACCTCTTCCCTGCTCTAAGTCATCCTCCCCCCAAACCACCACCATTTAACTCTTCTGCTCCGTGTCTCCGGCAGCCTCAGGCAGCCTCTGCCTTCTAGCCTGGCTTTCCCCAACCTCCCCTGGGACCACCTTTGTCCTCCGAAGATGGGATGGGGCCAGGGAGGGAGGGAGAAAATCCTGATCAAGCCAAGGCCACCAGAGGTTGACCACAGCCCTGCTTCAGCGTGGGGAACAGCTCCCTGGGATTAGAGGGGTGAGAAAGAACTTTGCATTGAGAACCTTACTCTGTGCCAGACACTTAAAATACAATTTCTTACTTTTTTATTTACTTTAATTATACAATAATACATGGATATGCATGTACTTACAAAATGACACCACTGTAAAAAAAACAAAGGCTCTTGACACCCACTTGACTTCCTTCTTGTCACACACCCTCTCCCCAGAGGGAATCATCCTTGGTTTCCTGTTTTCCTCCCACACATTTTTCAGGTCCAAGTGCCTAGAACAGAGCCCAGCATACAGTGAGCACTACAGTAATATTTTTGTGGGTGTGGGTGTGTGTTTCACATAAGAGCTACAAACCCATAAATCTGACAACATTGCGCCCTAGCTCCCTTCTTTTGTATCACATTCCATTTTATGAAAATGCCACTGTATTTGGTAATCCTTTTACTGATGAACACTTTGGTGGTTCCAGTTTTTTGCAATTATAAGCAAGGCTGCAATGAATAGCTCTATATAGGTTTCCCTGGGCATGTGGACAAGCATCTCTGTGGGGTGCATACTGAGAGAGGGGAATGCTTGCTCCCAGGGTATTAGCATTTTTAGTTTTAATAAGCAGCTCCCATGTTACCTTCCAAAGTGATTGCACAAAACACAATCTCATGGTAAAAGTGCCAGTTGCCCAAATCCTCACCAACACTTGATGATGATGAGAGTTCACACTTGCAAAGCCCTTAGCACCATGCCACTTGGTTCTAGGTTTCC
The DNA here is from genome assembly GCA_963574885.1 of Lepilemur ruficaudatus. Taxonomy (NCBI): domain Eukaryota; kingdom Metazoa; phylum Chordata; class Mammalia; order Primates; family Lepilemuridae; genus Lepilemur; species Lepilemur ruficaudatus. Next base: position 32,615 of record CAUYRT010085736.1, on the reverse strand, counting down.
TGTATGTATCAACTCGTTTAATCACCACAATGATCCAATGGAGCAGTTTCCATTATTCTCTCTGTTTAATAGATGGGGAAACTGAGCAGAGAGTTTAGCTTAATTCCACCAAAACTTCAATTTGTGCTAAGTGACATCTGAACCAGTATCATTGCCCTCACTTTTCAGGTGAGAAAACAGTCTCAGAGGGGAGGTGATTTACCCAAAGTCACACAGTCCGTAGGTAGGCCGGCCAGGTTTGGGGGTAGCCTGGACAAACACTCCCTTTCCTGCTCCTGCACAGTTCAGATGAGCTGGGAAACTGGAGAGCCAGTGGCCCCTGGAACCAACCCCCAAGTCACCCACCAGGTGACTACTGCTCCGAGGATGCTGGCCTAGAGGAGGCGCGGCCAGGAGCGGCGAGGACCCCTCTTCTCCCCGTCTGCGCGGGGTCAGGCCGGCTTGGCCAGCACAGCGCCCCCTAGCGGCCGCCGGCACCCGGAGAGTAACGGGCAGCTGGGAGGGCGCCGGCGAGGGCAGGGGGCCGGCGCGGGGCCGCCCCGGCGCGCGGAGATAAAAGCGGGCTGCGGCGCGATCTGCGCGTTCTCCTGTTGATTAGCAGGGTCTGCCCCGAGCCGCGATGCCCGCGGCGCCGGGCGGCGGAGCGCTAGGGTGAGGGAGCGGCGGGCGGCCCCGCGCGCACCCCGAGCCCGGCGGGCACTGCCCGCGGGCCGGACCTCGGCCGCGCCGCCCGCGCGTGCCGGCAGCAGGCGGGGAGCAGAGCCGAGTGGCGGGGCCGCGGGCGGCTGCCATGGGACTGTGCTGCTGCAAGGACTGGAGGGGACACCTGCGAGCGCCCAAAGGTAACTCTCGGGCGCGCACGTGCGCCGCGGCTCCGAGCGCCGCTGCCCGCTCCCTCCGGCAGCCGCGGGGGCTGCGCTCCGCCTGGGGGACTTGCCCCTGGTTTTCCAGGGCCCCAGGCCCGCTTCGGCTTTAGGAAGGGCTCAGGTGTGGCTTCTGCGCCCCACAGTCTCCTAACTTCGGAGGGGGCGTCTTTCCCAACTCGGGGCTCGGGGGCGCGTCTAGGGGTTGCTCCTGCTCCGCGGAGCCTGGCTGCGGGTTGGGGCCCGGCCCGCGGGCGGGAGGGAAGGAGACCCAAGGGAGGGTTCGCCCTCCAGGCCGGGAGCGGACTGCGCGCGGGCGGAGGGTCAGCCAAGTCCACGGCGGGGCGGAGGAGCCCCCGGCGTCCCGAACCTGCCGGCAGGTTTTCTGCAGAGCGAGCTCGGCCGCTGCCCGGCGCCGCCTCTGCGGCTTCACCGCCCGGAGAGGGACCATTCATTCTGGCCTGCCTCTGTCACAGACTTGGACGGAGGGGCCCTGACTCAGAGTTTTCCAAAAGTCGCGGCGGAACCTGCGAGCGGAGCTGCTTGTGGAATGCAGCAGGCTTGGAGAGGGCCCGAAGCCAAGAAACATGCTTGGGACTTTGGCGGCCGCCTGAGGTTCGGCCTCTTCGGGCAGTGGCCCGCACGACTTAACCCTTAATTGACTGAAATGGTCCATGTAGATGGAGGGGAACAGAGGTGCGTCCCTCTAGTGCAGCGCTCCCCAAACTCACGTGGCCCTAACACCCACCTTCTCTGCTTATTAAAAAGTAGACTCCTGGGCGCCCCCTCACCTGCTGGATAGCTCTGGGGCAGGCCGTGCTAAACTGTGTTTGAGAAGCGCCCCCAAGCGACTGAGGGACTCATGTGACCAGGCGAGTCTGGGAAGCCTTGCTTTTGAGCCCCAAGGTCAGGCAGGCCCCACCAGAAGGCGCACCAGGCCTGTCCCTCCAGATGGTATTGTGGATCCAGGTAAAGAAAAGGTGTGACTATGTTGCAGCTTGCAGGGCTCTTGGCCAGGTGATAAGTGATGCTGTAAGTGTGCAAGTTGGTTTCACAAAGGGTTTGAGGTACCTTATAATAACATAAAAATAATTAAATATAAAAACCCTAAACTGGACCCTGCATTTAGACAGGATGTATAGAGTTCAAGGGCAAATAGAGCCCTTGAATCTGGCCATATATAGTACCTGTGATTGAGCCTCTGCAGCCAAAACTAAGTGTAAAATGTGAATACTGGAGCTGCAAGTTCTCATTGTCCCAGAGTAAGTTTTCTTAGCCTTTGAATTTTTTTTTTTTTTTTTTTTTTTTTTTTTTGAAGCAGAGTCTCACTCTGTTGCCTGGGCTAGAGTGCCGTGGTGTCAGCCTAGCTCACAGCAACCTCAAACTCCTGGGCTCAGGCAATCCTCCTGCCTCAGCCTCCTGAGTAGCTGGGACTACAGGCATGTGCCACCGTGCCCGGCTAATTTTTTCTATATATTTTTAGTTGACCAATTAATTTCTTTCTATTTTTAGTAGAGATGGGGTCTCGCTCTTGCTCAGGCTGGTTTTGAACTCCTGACCTTGAGCGATCCACCCGCCTCGGCCTCCCAGAGTGCTAGGATTACAGGCGTGAGCCACCGCGCCCGGCCTAGCATTTGATTTTTAAAAAAGAATGAAAAAGAATTTTGCATGTGGGGCTTCATGCTTGGAGAGTGAGGCTGAGGGCCATGTGTGGGGTCACTGTTATGGTAGCTAGAGCAGCAGTAGGATCCCGAGGGCAGGGTCTTGCTGTGCTCCCTGAGGGCGGCTCAGAGCCCAGAGTGGGAGGGACTTCACCCGGGTGAGCACCTTGGGTCTTTCCTGACCCCTTCTCAGTAAACGAGTCAGGGGATGGAGCCTGTGTCCTGGAAGCCAGTGTGGATTTGCAAGGCCTTTTAAGGGAGGGCATGTACTCAATAAGCAGCTCCAGAAGGGAGCCAGGGGCATCTCCTCCTGCTAGCTTTGTCTTCTGGGGCTGGGGACCCCCAGGGCCAGCTGCTGGTTATGCCGATCCAGGTGAGGAAGGGCCTGGTCTGGGAATGTTCCCCAACTTGCCCCTACTGTCCCACTCACCCCATAGGACAGCTGGCCACTGCAGCTTGGGAGCAGGGACAAGTCTGAAGTGCCTGCAAGGTTCTGCAGCCCATGGAAATTAACAAAGCTGGCCAAGCTGGCTACATCTGGGGCGAGAGGGGGTGGGGAGCATTGGTGCCAGAGTGGGCTGCCACCCACTGCCAGGTGGGGAGGAGAGAACCCGTGTAGCAGGAGAGTCTATGGTACAAGCAAGACAGACATTTGGTTTTTTAATGTAAAATTTGCAAATGTTTAAGTGCAGTGGACTCATTTAACAAATTTGAACCCATGTGGCTGGTTAGCTTGGGTGGCAGACAGTCTGGACCATTGTTCATGAGTTCTACAATAAACAGGGGAGTGGTTCTTTGGTCAAATAACCTTAGACATCAGGAGTTATTAAAGCTTGAAAGGGTTTTCACTGCAAGCCTTCTCAGAGCCTTTGACACACTGGTGCAGTTGTTCCTCTCCAGGTCAGGTGGATTGTAGGTACAGTCTCCAGACCTTTGCCCAGGGAACCTGCATTTCATAGAGCGTCTCGGGACACACACATTTTTGGACACACTTTGAGAAATGCTGCTTTAGACGTTAAACTCATTCAGTTGTCATAGCAGTAACACAGTATGTCCGTTCCCAAGGGCTGTGTGTGCGTTTAGCTGTTGCAGGCTGCCTAAGGAGATACCCGACTCTCTAGCCTAGAAATGCATGTATTTGTTTTTAGAAAAGGTCCAAAGAGAGTCCATTAGTTATTGATATCATTTCAATTAAGGCAACTGCTAAGGCAACAGCTGTTCTTACTGATTTCATTCTTGGATGTTTCTGAATCAAACTTTTATAACAGAATACTTTAGCCTGTTGTTTCTGTGTAAAACTGTACTTGATAAAGTAGAAAGGCTCATATAATCCGTAATCTCATAAAGAGAACAGCAGAAATACATCAAGTGCCAGAGCCATGTTGGGAGGTGTCATCATCATGCCTTTGAAACCTAGAGTCTGGGCCTTTGCCCAGGAGCCCCTGCTCTCCTGGTGGCCGCAGAGCTGCAGGTGGGCACGGGGGACCTGGGGGAATTGCTGCAGGCCCTTCTCAGGGAGGGGTGTGAGACGCTGTGATGTTAGTCACACTTACTATCAGTGCAAGATAGACTTGCAGACAGAGCAATCCTGGTTCTGGGTACTCCCCAAGAAGCCAAAAGGTGAGCGAGCAGGAGCTGATTTGTGGAGAAGGGTCAGGGCAGCACAACGCTGCGGTACTCGCCCTGAACTCTGAGGGCAGCAGTCTGGCTTCATTGTTTCTGGGGCATGTTTTCAGGTGCTTCTGCATTTAGAGCTCTGCAGTGGGTGGATCTCTTCCTTTGGGGGCAAATTTTATTTTCCCCAACTGTGCACAGTCGCCCAGGGTTGAGACGCGGAGGAAGAAGGTGGTGCTGGAGCACAGCATGGAGTGGCTTCTGTTCAAGGCGGAGGGAGTGAGGGAGTGAAAGCACACTGGTGGGCCCCTGAGACCTTCACACATACACGCGTACACGCACGCACACGCTTGTCCCCTGCTGCTTCCCCAGATGCCCCTGGGGTTCTTCGCAGCAGCAGCCCTCACAGCCCTCTGGCCTGTGCCTGGAGCCATCTCTGAGGTCCCGGCCTTCGGGTCCAGTTCATTTCATTCTCCCCAGCACCGTGGTCGGTCTGTGTCTGCTGCCACTGGCTGGTCATTGTCTTGTCACCTCTGTGATCTGGCAGCGCAGTGGCACAGAATCTGTGCTCTGTGAACACTGGCAAGAGAGTAGAATGTGGGCAGAGATGGGGAGATCATCTGCTCACCTGTTGGCCAGGCTCACAGCCTGTCGGTGTCACCTGATACCCAGTGGATCCTGGTGGCAGCGCTCTGGGTGTATCACTGTGAGAGTCCAGCGCTCTGGGTGTCTCACCATGCCCTAACAGTGTGCACTGGGGATGGATTCCTGTGGACCCTATGTCCCTTTGCTGATGGACAAAGTATAGGGTCTGCTGGGCATGGGCTCATTGGAGCACCCAGTAGCCAGGGTGCTGAGGTCAGTGGGCCTGGGCAGTGCAGCATGGGCAGGCAGAGGTGCCCATCTCTGTGCTGGAGGGAGGGCACAGGGAGGCGTGGCTGTCAGAGTGATAGGACTGGTTCTGCTGTGTAAAATCCTACATAACCTCTGAGCCCACCTTCTTGAGAAGGTTCCATTTTTCACGACACCGACAAGATTACTGATAGGCAGCTGCCATACAGGCTTCTATCCATTTATCTCACAGTTGTGTGCTGGGCACCCAGTCCACAGCAGGCCTTGTACCGGGAACTGGGCATAAAGAGAATCTGCCCCCAACATGCTCACAGCCTGTCTGAGACCAGGTTGCAGGCTGAGAAGAATGCAGGTTGAGCCTCGAGCACCCAGCCTGAGGGATCAGGGAATGCCCAGACCAGGTGGTACCTGAGCTGGGTCTTATGGGAGGAGGCAGCAACCCATGAGAAAAGATAAGGAAGACTTTCCAGACACGCAGAGGTGTCCAGGGCTGAGGCCTTCAGGGAGCTGTCCCCCTCAGGCCAGCGAGCAGCCCCTGCCTGGCCACTCCTGCTTTGCTCCTGCCCCCAGGGACCAGCACACACCAACGCCCCTTGGGCTCGCTTGCTTGGCCCTCTTGCTGGCGAACTCATCGGAGCTGTGTCCTCAGCTTAGGCCTCACCCCGCCTGCTGGATGCCTCTGTTGGATGTCTCCTGGCTAGAGATTGGCCAAAGCTCATCAGGCAAAGTCTGAACTCTTGATTTCGCCTCCTTCTCTGACTTGCCGTCCCCAGGTTCTGCCAATTCTACTAGAATGCATCTGAATCCTTCTGAGGGGCTGTGTCCCAAGCCAGCACCCTGGTCCCTGCCACCACCATCCTGCCCCTGCCTGCTGCAGGGGCCCCTCCCTGCCCCCGAGTCCTCCAGCAGTCAGAGTGGCCTGGGCAGGGTGTCTGCTGGTTTCACTGCTCCCTGCTTGCAAATGCTTGGTGGTCCCAGTGGCATTTACAGTCGTCTCTCAGGGTCCCATTCACTGCTGGGGCCCAGCGTCCCCATCCGCCTCTTGCACACCGTTGCTTTTGTGTCCCTCAGTTCTCTCTGCCGGAAGTCGCCTTGCCCCTGCTCTTGACCTGGGGACCCCAGGGTTTGTCTGGGCCTCAGTGTCACTATTTCCTGAGAGGCCTTCCCTGGCGCCTGTTATTTATTTGCTCACTCTCCACCTCATATTTTTCCTTTAAAACACTTACCACAATGCATAAATACACCTGTCATTATTTTGCAAGATCTGCTCTCTTGCCAAGGGAGCCAGAAGCGCCCTGAAGACAAGGGCAGGCTCTGTCTTTTGCAGGCTGCTGCAGAGGCTGGCAGGGGCCAGGTGGCAGCCCTTGTGGCTGACTCAACTTTGAAAGCAGTAGAGTTAGAGCCTCCTGCGCTCCTCTAGGGATTGTGCTCAGGGGATGGAGCCCTCAGGCCTCCGGTCCCACTCAGTTTCTGAGACGTGTTCCTCTTCATTACATCTTCCCCACTCTAGGGTCCTGGGCAGCAGCACTGTGGGTTTTTCAAAAAGGGAACCAGCACCAGGCAGAGAACTGGTTTCGTTTCCTAGCCAGGTTGCCCTCACTTCCCTGAGCCCCTGCATTCCCACCTGGGTATGGGGACAGGCATGTTGACCTGAGGAGTCGTCAGAAAGCCCAGCGAGAGTCCCAGCTCCACCCCTAACTAGCTGGGTTTCCACTTGGAACTTCAGTTTCTTTATCTGGAAAGAAGTAAACAGGCAAGACTGGAGGTCTCTGAGGCCTCTGGCAGCGGGAACCTCGAAAGATGCTCTGAGGAGACTCAGAACTGCCCTGTGCCCCTAGCAGCAGTCCCAGTGCCTTCTCCCACCCGCTTGGAGATGACTTAGCAGTCGTCCAGCTTGGGGGAGGGGAGTGAGACAGCAAGGATCGGGCAGCAGCCCTCTTTTGACCAAGTTTATGAGCAGGTCTCTTTAACAGCACATAGCCGAGGTCCACACTGCTGGCCCCCAGGGCTGGGGACACTCAAGGCCTCAGAGAGGAACCAGTACTGGGGAAGCTCAGAGTCCCTGATCTTGGCCATTTGGGCATCAGGTCTCCCAGGGAGCTTTAGAGTTCTGAACTCCTGAGAGTGAGGAAGGAAACGCCTGCAGGCGTGTTTTCTCACCCTGTCAGTCTGTGCCCCTGTAGGGGCCCTCCTTCAGAAACCCTGGGACCGAAATGCAGAGCGCCCAAATAAAGTGAACCCCTAAAATAGCTCCCTTACCCCCCAAGCCCCACCTGGCTCTGTAGTTATTGCACATCTTGCCTGAATTGTGTCTTTTGCTGGGCTCTTTCCTCAAACACCTATCACTGTACTCTTTTTTAAACATCTGTATTGAGATATATTTCACATACCATAGAATTCATACAATTCAGCGTTTTTTAATGTACTTACAGAGTTATGCAACCATCACCAAAATCTAATTTTGGAGCATTTTCATTACCTGAAAAAGAAACCCCATGTCCATTAGCAGTCACTTCCCATTCCTGAGACAACCCTCCCCACCCGACCTGTACTGCAGCCTCAGGCAGCCACTAAACAGTTCTCATACAATGTTAATACATATATTGTATTTTTGTGGTTGACTTCTTCACTTAGCATAGGTTCCTCCATGGATGACTACTTCATTCCTTTTTGTGGCTGAATAGTATTCCATAGTATGAATATACCACATTTTGTTTATGCATTCATCAGTTGATTTGGATTGCATTTTGCCAGTTTTTCTTGAAGATTTTTGTGTCTATATTATAAGGGGTATTGGTTTTCCTACTATGTCTTCATTTTTGATATCAGAGGAATACTGGCTGCATAGGAGGCATTGGGAACTGTTCCCTCCTATTTTTTGAGTTGGTTTTGGTAGTTTGTGTCTTTCTAGGAATTTGTTTCATCTAAGTCATCTAATTTGTTGACAAATGGTTATTCATATCATTCCCTTATAATCCTTTTTGTTATGTAAGATTGGTAGTGATGTTCCCTCTTTCATTCCTGATTTTAATAATTTGAATCTTCTTTTTTTTCTTGGTCAGTCTAACTAAGTTTTGTCAAATTTGGTGATTTTTTTCAAAGAATCAACTTTTTTGCTGATTTTCCCTATTGTTTTTCTAGTCTTTATTTTATTTATGTCTTCTCTAATCTTATTTCTTTCCATCTGTTTAAGTTGTATTTGGTTTGTTCTTTGTCTGGTTTCTTAAGGTGTGAGTTTAAGTTATTGCTTTGAGATCTTTCTTCTTTTATAAAACTGGCATTTATAACTATAAAGATCCCTATAAGCACACTTTTACTGCATTCCGTAAGTTTTAGTACATTGTATTTTCATTTTCATTTATCTCAAAGTGGGTTTTTTTTTTTTTTGAGACAGAGTCTCACTCTGTTGCCCAGGCTAGAGTGCCATGGCATCAGCCTAGCTCACAGCAACCTCAAACTCCTGGACTCAAGCAATCTTCCTGCCTCAGCCTCCTGAGTAGCTGGGACTACAGGCATGCGCCACCATATATTTATAGTTGTCCGGCTAATTTCTTTCTATATTTAGTAGAGACGGGGTCTCGCTCTTGCTCAGGCTGGTCCCGAACTCCTGAGCTCAAACAATCCTCCTGCCTCAGCCTCCCAGAGTGCTAGGATTACAGGTGTGAGCCACCACGCCTGGCCTATCTCAAAGTGTTTTTAAATTTTCTGTTATGATTTAGTCTTTGGGTATTTATTTATTTATTTTGCTAGAGATAGGGTCTTACTGTGTTGCCCAGGCTGGAGTGCAGTGGCTATTCACAGACATAGTCATAAGGAACTACAGCCTCGAACTCCTGGGCTCAAGCCATCCTCCTGCCTCAGCCTCTCAAGCAGCTGGAACTACAAGTGCTTGTCATTGCTCCTGGCATCTTTGGGTATTCAGGAGTGAGTAGATTAGTTTCTACATATTTGTGAATTTCCCAAATTTCCTTTTTTAAAAATTGACTTCTAATCTCATTCCTTAGTAGTGAGTGAACACAATTTCATATTTTGTTTTAATCATTAAAAAATTTTTAAACATTTTAAGGCTTGCTTTATGATTTAGTATTGGTCTATTCTGGAATATGGTCCATGTGCACTTAAGAAGAAAGTTTATTCTGTTATTGTTGGCTGGAGCATTCTATAGATGTATGTTAGGTCTACTTGATTCCTTGTATTGTTCAAATCTTCTGTTTCCTTATTAATATTCTGCCTATTTCTATTATTGAAAGTGGCGTAGTGAAGTCTCCAAAGATTATTGAATCTTTCTTTAATCCTGTCCATTTTTATATCATGAATTATGGGGCTCTGTTCTTAGGGACATATATGTTTATAATTGTTTTATCTTCCTTCTGGGTCTATCCTTTTATCATTATAAAATGTTCATCTTGTTTATCTTCAGTAATCTTTTTGTTTTGAAAGCTATTTTGAAAAACTCCCATTCATGTCTTTCGCCTACTTTTGATGGGGTTGTTTGTTTTTTTCTTGCTGGTTTGTTTGAGTTTTCTGTAGATTCTTTGTCAGATGTATAGTTTGCAAATATTTTCTCCCATTCTATAGGTTGTCTATTCACTCTGTTGATTATTTCCTTTGCTATGCAGAAGCTTTTTAATTTAAGTCCCATTTATTTATTTTTGTGGTTGCTACATTTGCCTTTGGGGTCTTAGTCATAAATTCTTTGCCTATGCAATATCTCGAAGAGTTTTTCATATATTTTCTTCTAGAATTATTATGATTTCATGCTTTATGTTTAAATCTTTTATCTATTGTGAATTAATTTTTGTATATGGCAAGAGATAGGAGTCCTGTTTCATTCTTCTGCATGTGGCTATCCAATTTTCCCAGCACCATTTATTGAATAAGGCATCCTTTCCCCAGTGTATGTTTTTGTCTGCTTTGTCAAATCAGTTGGTCACAGCTATATGGTTTTATCTCTGGGTTCTCTAGTTTTATCTATCTATGTCTCTACCTTTATACCAGTACCATGCTGTTTTGCTTACGATAGCCTTGTAGTATAACTTGAAGTCAGGTAATGTGATGCCTCTAGATTTGTTCTTTTTACTTAAAAATGCTTTGGCTATTCAGGCTCTTTTTTTGGTTCCAAATGAAGCTTAGGATTATTTTTTTTCTAAATCTGTGAAATATGATGTTGGTATTTTGATGGGGATTACATTGAATTTGTAAATCACTTTGGGCACTATGGACATTTTAATGGTGTTGATTCTGCCAATCCATGAGCAAGGGATGTTTTTCCATTTGTTTGTGTGCTCTGTGATTTCTTTCATCAGTGTTTTGTAGTTCTCCTTGTAGAGATCTTTCACCTCCTTGGTTAAGTATATTTCTAGGTATTTTATTTTCTTTGTAGTTTTTGCGAATGGTATGAGCAGAAGTTTTTCAAAAGAAGATAGACAAATGGCCAAGAAACATATGAAAAGATGTTCAACATCACTAATCATCAGGGAAATGCAAAATTACAATGAGATACCATCTTACCTGTATCAAAATGGCCATTATTAAAGAGTCAAAAAACAATAAATGCTGGCATGGATGCAAAGAGAAAGGAACGCTTATACACTGTTGATGGGCCTGCAAATTAATACAACCTCTATGGAAATTCTTCAAAGAAATAAATGTAGACCTACCATTTAATCCAGTAATCCCACTGCTGGGTATCTACCCTAAGTAAAATAAGTCATTTTATCAAAAAGACGTCAGTACTCAAATGTTTATTGCAGCACAGTTCACAATTGCAAAGATATGGAATCAACTTAAGTGCCCATCAATTCACAAGTGCCCAAAGAAAATGTGATGTGTGTGTGTGTGTTTGTGTGTCCCATGGAGTACTACTCAGCCATAAAAAATAATGAAATAATATCATTTGCAGCAACTTGGATGGAATTGGAGACTATTATCCTAAGTAAACTATCTCAGGAATGAGAAACCAAACATTATATGTTCTCACTAATAAATGGGAGATAAACAATGCATATACAGGCACAAAGAGATATAAAGGACATTGGAAACCGAGAAAGGAGGAGAATCGGAGGGGAGATAAGAGATAAAAAACTTACCTGTTGGGTACAATGAATACCGTTCTGGTGACTAGCATACCAAAAACCCTGACTTAAGCATTATACAAGATATCCATGTAACAAAAACGTTTATACCACCTTAATATTTTGAAATAGAAAATCAAGTCTGTTGTGCCTGTTATTTGTATAGCCGCCCTAGCTCTCTTTTAGGTATTTTTTTTCATAGTATATTCTTTTTCATCATTTCACTTTCAATGTACTTGCATTTTTTTTAATTTACATGTGTCTTTTGTAGACAGTAATAGTTTGACCATTTTAAAAATCCACTGGCCTGGCCGGGCGCAGTGGCTCATGCCTGTATTCCTAGCACTCTGGGAGGTCAAGGTGGGCAGATCAGGAGTTCGGGACCAGCCTGAGCAAGAGCAAGACCCTGTCTCTACTAAAAAAAATAGAAAGAAATTAGCTGGACAACTAAAACTATATATATAGAAAAAATTAGCCAGGCATGGTGGCACATGCCTCTAGTCCCAGCTGCTTTGGAGGCTGAGGCAGTAGGATTGCTTGAGCCCAGGAGTTTGAGGTTGCTGTGAGCTAGGCTGACATCATGGCACTCTAGCCCAGGCAACAGAGTGACACTCTGTCTCAAAAAAAAAAAAAAAAAAGAAACACCAAACAAAAAAAAACTATAAAAAAAGTCCATTAGCCAGTTTTTGCCTTTTTATTGTAGAACTTAATCCATTTATATTTAGTGTAATTACTGATATGGTTGATTTATGTTAGACATTTTGCTATTTGTTTTCTATGTATCTAATTACATCTTTATGCATTATCACAGGTTTACAAGTATTGCTTTATACAGGTATCTTTAAAATAGAAGAAAAGGGCTACAAAAAATCCATCTACACTTTTTATATTTAACTATATAAGTGTTCTTTATTTCTTGATGTGGATTTGAGTGAACATCTAATGTCCTTCTATTTCACCTGAGGGACTCCTTTTAGGATTTCTTATAAGACAGATCTGCTAGAACACAGGACCAAATACTATTAGTTTTTGTTTAAATGGGAATGTCTTTTCCTTCATTTTTGAAGGCTGATTTTGCTGGAAATAGGATTCTTGGTTGACAGTCTTTTTTATTCCTGTCAGTATTTTGAAAATGTCATTCTGCTGCTTTCTGGCTTCCATGGTTTCCAACAAGAAGTCACCTGTTAATTTCATTGAGAACCCTTGTATGTAGTGAATCATTTCCTTTGCTTCTTTCAAGATTCTTGGTCTTTGGACAGCTTGACTATGATATATCTAGGTGTGAATCTGTTTTGAGGTTATCATTTGGAGTTGAGATTCTTGGATAATGGTTTTCAACAAATTTGGGAAGTTTTCACATCATTTTTGTAAATATTCTTCCCACCTCTTTTTCTTTCCCCTGTCCTTCTAGGACACCCATTATGTGTATGTTGGTACTCTTGATGGTGTCCCATCAGTCACTGAGGTTCTGTTCATTTTTCATTATTTTTTTTCTGCACCTCAGACGGGACATCCTCAATGAACCTGTCCTCAAGTTTATTGATTATTTTCTTCTGTTAACTCAAATCTGCTCTTGAACCCCTATACTGAGTTATTCCTTTCCGTTATTATACTTTTAAACTTCAGAATTTGTATTTGTATTTGGTTCATTTTATAATTTCTATTTCTTTATTGACATTGTCTAATTAGTGAGACATCATTGTCATGCCTACCTTTAATTCTTTAGAAATGGTTTCCTTTAGTTCTTTGAACATATTTACAGTAGCTGATTTGAAATCTCTAATAAGTATGATATCTGGCTCAAGGACAGTTTCTACTGATTACTTTTTTCCTGTGTATGAGCTATACTTTCTTGTTTGGGGGGTGTCTTATAATCTTTTGTTGCAAACTGGACATTGTAGATAATGTAATATGGAAACTCTGCAAATCCGATTTACCTTCCCTCCCTGGGGGCTTGTTGTTGTAGCTGTTTGTTTAATGAATTTCCTGAACTGAATCTAAAATCTGTGTTCCCCATGGTATGCAGCCACCAAAGTCTCTTCTTATTAGTTTAGTGGTCAGCTAATGATTTGTCAGAGATACCCTTAAATGCCTTGTGCCAATAAGTCTTCTATGCTTGGCTGAGTGTGTGTGTGTGTGTGTGTGTGTGTGTGTGTGTGTGTGTGTGTTGGGGCACACCTCCAGTGCTTAGGGAGTTTATGACTCTGCTTTAGCCTTCTCTAAGTCAGCCAGAGATGAGACTGCAGCCCTCTCGGGCCTCTCCTGCACACGGACACAGCCCTGCACATGCATGTGACCTTCTAGATCTCCAGGAATGTCAGAGTTTTTCAAAGCCCCCAGTGGATATCTCCTTTCCCAGATCTTCCTTTTTGTTTTGGCCATGTCTTGTTTGCCCCCGTTGGTATTAGAGCTTTAGGCAGCTGCTAAAGCCGGACTGCTGACTGTTTTTGACCATGCCCTGGAGATGGGGCTTTGCCTGCAGAGCAAGCTCAGAGTCAGGTCAAATAATGACAATGCTCTATAAAAGAGGCTTTTTTCAGGGAGTGGCAAAACGGGTCAAATTGTGACAGTGCTCTAGGGATGGGACTTTTTCAGAAGCTAATTTAAATGAAAGTATGTGAGCAAGTACTCAGAGTTTCCCTGGGTGGGGCTTTGTGTCGCTTACTTAATCTCTGCCTAGATGCTAAGTAGTGACTTGAAGGTGGGTTAAGGTGCCCGAGGGCTTGGTCTCAAGGAGGCAGTGTGAGATGTGGAAAGTTCCTAAAGCTCGGAGTTGAACAGCCCTGGTTCTGAATTCTGGCTTTACCACCTATTTATTTGTCAGCCTTGGGGACAGGTTAATTCTCTGAGCCAAAGAGGGATACCTCTGTAAATTGGATGCCAGCAACCTCACCAGGTTGTGTTAAGGGAAGAATTAAATTGGCCTCTGTATGTAAGGTTGCTGGCACACAGAAAATGCCCCGAAATGGAAATTATTATTTGGCTTGAGGCTTAGGGTAAGACCCTAAAATATGATGACACCAGTGTTGTTTTGCTGAAATAAAAGCATTTACAACACATAAGCACTTACTATGTGCCAAGCCCTGTCCTAAGCATTTGTATATATATATGAGTTCATATAATCCTCACAGTAACCCTCACATAGATTCTGTTATCAGTCCTGTTTTAGAGATGAGGAAATTGAAGTGCAGTTTCCTGCCCAAAGCCACTCAGAGCTGGAGCTCCCACCTGGCTGGCTGGCACCAGAGCCCGCACTCCTCCCCTACACTTCTGTGTTGGTTTCAGTTGAACACTACACAGCTCAAAGGCAGGAGGGCACTTTGACAAATAGAAACGGACAGCACCGAAGTGTGATAAGAAAAGCAGCATGCGCCGGTAACTGATGAAACTGGAATCAGAACAACTGGGACAGCCTCTGGTCACATCCAGTTTGGAAGGCGTCAAAGGTCAGACACAGACTTCTCCTTTGTGGCTTCTGCAGGTCGGGTTCCTCTCTGCGAATCAGTCACACATGGGGCCTGCCCTCCGCTCGAGTTCCTCCTGGGGCTGCTGTGTGGCCTGTCCCTGGAGCAGCCTCCTCCCTGCCTCCCCCCACCACCCTCAGATCTGCTCAGGCCGTTGCTCAGACTGAGGAGTAAAGGGGGTGCTGCGTTTCAGCCCCCATAGGCAGCCCCGCCCAGGAGCCCAAGCAGCAGCACGGGGGGTGTTTCACAACCTGTTGCTCACCCTGACATGCCAGGCCTGCAGGCACCCCCACCCAATAAAAGACCCATTCAGTCTTTTGTGACTGGAGTGAGTCGCCATCTGTGATGTTGCAATGGCCACTGCCGCGTGGGATTGTCTGTGCAAGTGCAGAGCACAAGGTGCACGTGGGGGAACTTGTGGGTCCTCTGAACCTGCCCTCTGGCCACCAGCTCCACCTCCTCACACCTTCCCAGGGAGGTCCCTCCGCAGGGGCGAGGCTCAGATCCCCTCCTGCCGGAAGCATTGCAGCCATGGCCTGCAGCCATGGCCGGTATACATGTGGTGCTCACCTGAATAACAAGGAGGTTCGTGAAAGGCTGAAATACATAGGTGCTAGTTAGTGAACCGTCCGTGCCCCACATTTCCTGGGCTGCTCAGACCTCCCTACTCGCTAGTACCTGGAGTGTCTATACCTGGTTCAATAGGGCCACTGGGGACCTGCCAGGGGCTCATGGCCCACTGCATTCTGATGGGCCCTGCGGAGCCATTGGTGAGGGTTTGAACAGCACCCAGTCTGCAGCACGACTTCTGAGGGCAGAGGGCTCCTGAACCTCCGAGCAAGGAGAGACCTTTGAGATTAGGTCACTTCCACTTCCTCTGTTTACCGATGAGGAGAGTCAGACCGAGAGGCATGGGTCACCCTCCCAGGGCACACGGCTTGTTTGGACAGAACACTAGACTAGCTCCTTGTGAGCTGAGGGTGCAGAATCAGGGACAACATGAATGTCCTTGGAGTCAGGCCAGCCTGGGCTCAAGTCCTGACTCAGCCACTTTGACCTGCTGTCCCTCTGGGCCTGTGCCCTGGCTCGCCGGGCCTGGGTCTCATGCTGGTGGGGTGAGCAGTGCCTCACAGGGCTACCGTGATGTCCTGCAGCATGGTATGGAGGAGAGGGTTTGTGTACGATGAGTGTTCACCGATACCAAACACTATCTTCCCCAGGAAAGCCAGGGCGACTGAGGTCCCCTCTTGACACCAGCACTTTCTAACTTAGGTCTCAGCTGCCATGCCCAGCGTCTGCTGCCTGCCAGCAGGTCACTCCCTACCATGCCCCAGTCCATTTTGAGGAACAAACAAGCTCTCTTCCAGTGAAGAGCTCTCGGGAGGGCTACGGAAGGCATCCGCCACCCAGACTCCACTCTCACTAGTGATGGCACCGTGGCTACTCTTAGATGTATGAAATAGCACAAGGCCTTGGAGGCAGTGGACTGGGCGGTCCTTGGGGATCACCTAACCCAGTCATCTCGTTTTCTAGATGAGTTTTTTAAAAAGAGGAAATGACTTGCTTAAGGCCACACAGCATGTCAGTGGCCTGGCTGAGTCTCCACCTGCAGCCCCCTGAGTCTGGGGACCCCTCTGCTCTGGGCTCTGAGCAAGGCCACCTAACTTCATTCTAGTTTAGCCCACATGAGTTGAGTGTGAGCTTACGCAGAGACCAGTGCTAGGCCACTGACACAGCAGCGCCCCGTCAGCCCTGCTTTGAAAGGGCTGGGGCAGGGCTTGCCTAAAAGAGTTATTCCAGGTGAGGATGAGGGTGGGGGAGGGAGCTGAGCAGGTGTGGGGGAACCACCCTTCCGAGCCGCTCGAGACACTGCATGGCACAGTCAGCCCCATGGCCGTGGCCCTGGCTCACCCCTTTCTTCTGCTGTCTTCAGACATTTTCCAAGTGCTCAGTGGAATAAAAGGGCTCTTAGACTTAGCCTCTCCGCTTTGCTGCAGGCCCCAGCCCTCTCCACTGCCTGCCAGGCTCCCTGAGCCCGCTCCTTCACATCTCAACCCTGCAGCCTTGGTGTTTGGAGGTTCCTGTGGCCAGGAGGGGCCCTTCTATGCCTGCCACGTTTCTCAGCCATGCTTCAGGAGTGCGTGGGATGCCCTCGTGCGTTAAACAGGTGGCCTTTCCCTTAGGGAGGAAGAGCGGCCATGTGTGCTGAGCGCCTCCTGTGCCTCTGCTGTCTCCACTGTGTCCCCATGTGGGGTGTCATGCCCTTGGCTGTAAAGAGATGAAGATGTCAGGTTCTGAGGGGTACATAGCTTCACTAACTCCAAAATCCGTGTTCTTTTTTCTTCCCTCAGCCGTCCCCCAAGTCTCCAGGCTGTACTCCCCTGGAAAGAGTCCAGTTAGTAGTCCTTGACTGCTAGGACTAGGGGTCTTTGAGGTTTCTCTGGCTACCTAATAAAGTGATTTCTGAAGAAAACCTACGGACATCCTTCCTTCTTGTGCCCCCGCCCCCATGATCAGAAGGACATCTTCAGAGCCTGGAAATCACTGGAAATCCAGAGTAGCAGGCACCAAAAGGATGTCACAGGTCCCTTCCTTTATTCAGAGAGGCTGGGGAGCTGCTCCGTCCCAATAAACGCCGGGAAGCCATTGATGGATGGGGCTGTGCTGGGAGAGCCTGGCGGGTCTGGGGGAAATGAGGTCACCGAGCCCCGGAAAAGGCCAGGGTCACCCAACATCCTGCCCTGCCTCCCCTGTGAGGCCCCATTGTCCTGGCTTGAGCTCCTGGCTGGCAGGCCCTGGAGTTGCCGGATTCATGAGCCTGGCTCTGAGGCCCATTCTGAGTTAGTGCTATTTGTAGAATCTTCTTAAAATACCACAACAGTGCCATTCATGGAGCGTCTGCACAGCAATCGAAGGCAGAGGTTGAAACAAAGCTCGGCTGTGCCCGGCTTCCCGTTTTGGCCTCTGCTAGAGGGCGCCCCCTCTGCCCGGCTGATGAGGGATGTCAGAGCCCTCCCCGCCCTCGGTGCTCCAGGGTGAGGCCCCATGGGGCGCAGCACAGACTCTGGGCCCCATGCCGGCCTGTGGCACGCCCTGAGCCAGGCTGGCTCAGGTGCAGGATGGCGTGCGGCTCTCTGGATGTGATACTGCGCCCTTCTTTGTAGCCATCTCCGCCAGGCCCGGTTCTCCTTCATCCTCCCGTCCTCAGCCCTGGCATCAGGCCCCGCATAGGACTTGCTCAGTTTGGTTGGACATGCAGGAGCAAAGAGTGAGTGACAGTAGTCATCAGGGGCCCAGGAGAATAAAAGACCTTCTCCGTCGCCCTCTGCCGGCAGGTGCTCCGGTTCACCGTTAGACAGCAGTGTCCTCCTGCCTGCATTTCTCCCCCACCCAGTGCTACCCACAGTGCTGCCTTAGGAGCACTTGCTCTGGGGATGTTGACAGGTGTCCCCATTAGCAATGTGTTTCATGGTATCTGGGAGGAGCCGAGCAGAGCAGAGTTGAGGGTTTTCTTGCTGTTGGACCTCCAGGAGCCTTTGCTGT
Source organism: Lepilemur ruficaudatus (assembly GCA_963574885.1). Classification (NCBI taxonomy): domain Eukaryota; kingdom Metazoa; phylum Chordata; class Mammalia; order Primates; family Lepilemuridae; genus Lepilemur; species Lepilemur ruficaudatus. The sequence continues at coordinate 14,544 of CAUYRT010085736.1, read as the reverse complement.
GCGAGTGGGCCATGTGCTGGGCAGTGACTCCCAAGCGATTTGCCCTCGGACCCTTCCCCACATAGCTGCTGGCCGGCAGTGCTGCTCCAGCCTTCCTGTGGCCCTGCAGCATGCAGGTGTGGCTGGGGCCCCTACTGTGTGCCCCCTGTGCAAAGGGCTTGATGATTTCCCATTTTTGGTCTTCCCCTGTGGGTACCTACCCGTGGGTTGCTCAGAAAGGCAGACATTCATCCAAAAGGAGATGGCTTAGCTGGTCCTGCCCGTGCCTGAGGGACAAGAGCCTGCAGTGGGCCTCACAGTGTATCCCGAGTGGTTGGCGGGACCGCCTCCCTGGTAGGAAAGGCATGGCAGCCGGGACCCAGCAGCCCAATTGGACAGCTGTGCCAGCCAGGACTGAAGGGGGGTTTTGTGTGTTTTTAAAAGTGTGGCCATTTGTCCTCAACAGGTCCCCAGCATGTCCCCAATAACAGCTGGTCACGAAGGACACAGGGCCACTCCCTGACCAGTGGGGGGGCCGTTGCACGCAACTGAGCAGGAAGAGTGGCTGTTGATGAGGGGCCCTGCCTGGCAGTGCGAGTCTGCGCTGTCCGGGGGTGGTGTGGGCATTCTGGGAGCATCCGCATGTGCAGAATGAAACTCATCTCAGTGTGAAGAAGGTGCCAGCCATGGAGCCCTGGCGCTTGGAATCTGACCGCCACAGGGGGCAGGGATGGCCCCAGGAAGTGGCCCCCTCTAAGACAGGCGGATCCACCTCACTCACCAGCTGCAGGACTTCAGGCAAGGACTTGGCACTCCTGTGCCTCGGTTTCCCCATCAGTAAAATGGGATCCATAAGGCTTAATTTGGGGGTTGCTGTGACGATGGGAGGAGCTCACAGTGTAGTCCCATGTCTGGCTGAGCAGGGCCGCCGTGGCTGGCGGCATCCTGTCCCTAAGTGAATTACCAAGTGAGCGGGAGGTTTTGTGGTTCTTTCACTGGTGTTAGCCCCCACTTGAGGCTGCACACTCCTGAGCTCAGGGACTGGCTGCTGGCGTCCTGGAGTCCCAAGCACACCGGCACATGTGTGGATGACTGACTGTCCTCTGAGGGTGGCACAGCTGGTGCTTTGGGGGAGAAGGTCTGGCACACAGATCTTTCTGAAGTCTGGCCTCTTCTGTTTCTTTTCTGTTTCTTCTCTTGCTGTCACCCATCATTTCCTGATGCCATCAGTACAGCTGCCTGTCAGCTCTCCCAACCCTTTTTTAACTACCTGTTCTAATCCACTGTGTATCGTGGAGCCAGTAAATCGTACGTGTTAGAAATATGTGTAAACTAAAAGCAAGTAACCCCTGAGACAGCCTCAAGAATCAGCTGTTGGCTCTCTGTGTACCGTTTGCTTGTTTGGGCTTCCCATTCATTTGTCATTTGTCCCTGGACTCTAGATGGACAAGGTTGCCAGATAAATGACATCTGGATAAACAAGGCATTGCTATAATGCACTGTGGACAGCAGGGACAGGCAGTCACCCAGATAGGGCAGCTTTTCCAGCTTTGCACGTTCTGACTCTTCAAAATGAGGATGGCTAAGGTGATCATGACCCTTGGGAATAAGGTCATTTCCAAGGTCAGTGTTCAACCCCATCTTGCAGGTGGGCCTGTGGGGACAGGAGGCCCTGAGAGGCTGGAGGATGCCTGGTTGTTTATACTTGACCTCCAGGAAGGAGGCAGCTTATAAAAATAGCACAGCCATGCTCTGCATCACGACATTTTGGTCAATGATGTACCACATATACGACAGTGATCTCATAAGATTATAATACCGTATTTCCACTGTACCTTTTCTGTGTGTAGATATGTTTAGTTATACGAATAACTTCCCATTGTGTTACAGTTGCCTGCAGAATTCAGTACAGTAGGGTGCTGTATAGGTTTGTAGCCTAGGAGCAATAGGTCATACCATATGGCCTAGGTGTGGAGCAGGCTACACCACCCAGGTTTGTGTAAGTGCACTCTGATATCAGCACAATAGTGAAATCACCTAATGACATATTTCTTGTAATGCATTCTTGTTGTTATGCAATACATGATTACATGTTGTTTTTTTAAGAACCTGAAGAATTTGGGTGGAAAAAAGTATGGAAAGGACATTAGCTCCAGCCCTGAAGTCCCGCAGGCCTGCGGGAGGTGGCCGCATGTTGCTCGACCTTGCCAAACCCCTTGCAAAGAAGGAAGGAGCATCAGTGAGAGGTCCATGGTAGCCAAATCAAATTAAGGGATTTCTCATGAGTCCAATGTAGATTCTGTGGCTCAAGAAATGTCTATCTGGCAGGCTAGAGAGCGGGCAGAACTGGGGAGTGTGTGCAGCATCAGGTGGGCAGAACATGAGTGTGGAGTGCCACAGGCCCCTGCATGCACCCACTGCCTTTGGCAAGTCACCTTCTCTGCCCTTCCCAGGCCTCATGCTCTCCACCCACCCCTTCTCTCCATCCAGCAGTCCTCACAGGCCTTTGGCTACATCTCCCAAGATGTAGGGCTGGGGCAGGGCTTGCCTCCTCCATGCAGCCCTCCTGGCCTAAGCCTCTCTCTGCCCCAGCCTGAGGAGGGGGCCCGAACTCACCTGGTGGTGGGAAGGCGGAAATCCTCCCTGGAAATTCACCCTCCATCCACTCCTGCACTTGCTGGAGGGAGCTGGATGGCCTGCGAGGTTTCCCCTTCCCCTACCACATATCCTGCAGGCTCCCAGAGGTTTTATGATGCAGAATTGAGGTGGGGCTGAGTGCTCCAGCAAGGAGCCACACCTCTGCTTCCCTCTCTGACACCTGCCAGGACCTCCTGTCTACCCCGAAACCCCCCCTGCTCCCCGTGGCCACTGAGCCCCACCACATCTGTGCAAGAAAGCCTGCCCTTTTGTCCCCTAGTTCTCAGCTCAGGGTCCCCTCCCCAGACCGCCTCTCCTGACTCCCTGCTGAAGCAGCAGCCCCGCCCCTTCCCTGCCACAGCCTGAGCTGACCTCCTTCCTCCTTGGCTACCAGGAAGGCGGGGCCTTTACCTGCCTCATCCACCTGTGCATCTGCTCCAGCCCACCCCGTGTGCCAAGCACAGCGCTCGCACACAGCAAGGTCTCAAGAAGTGTCCTTTCATGGGAAGAACCAGCCTCCCCACACCTGAGGTCTGCATGGGGCCAGCGCCCTCCGGAGAATGGGGAGGGAGTTAAAGCTCCCAGAACCTTCCTTGGCCAGTGGGTGGCTGGAGCCCGTGGGTGCCTGTTCCCATCGTGTGCCAGGGCTGGCTGTGCTGACACCCGTTTTGTAAGGCGGGGTCAGTCCAGCGTGCCCTGCGGGCCCTCCCTCCTTCCCTGTCCCCCATTCTCCGTCCTGTATCCCAGGCTGGCCTGGGATAGCTTCCCACACAGGAGCCTCTGTCTCAGGCTCTGATTTTGTGGAGCCCAGGCTAAGGCACGCAGCATCAGTAGGGGCAAACATTCTCAACAGAGAGTGGAACTAGAGAAAGGTGCTAGCCACCTGCGGCCCATGGCGGCTCCTGTAGCCCACAGCGCTCTGAGCCGTCGCTTAACAGGTGTTGACGCAGCCAGCACTCTGCTGGGTATTGGGGGAGGCGCAGGGACACCACTCGGACCCCACTGCTAAGGCCCCATGAAGCCTAGAAGGCGAGGTCCAGGAGGGCAGCATCAGCAGGCCTGGATTGAGGAAGACACGAAGGTGCAGATGGGGGCTCCCTCACCTCCCAGCTCCCGGGGCTCAGGAGACTTGCCCACTGGCCTCGCGTCTCAGGGCCGCGCAACAGGGACGGTAGCAGCTGCCGTCTCAAGTGTGTGGACAGCGTTCGTTACTGCTGATTTGCTCCACCAGGCTGTGTTCTCTGAGACCAGATTCTTGGCTCTGTCACTGTGGTGTCCCCAGGACGTGGCATGGTGTCTGGCACGTGGTAAACTTCAGTAAGTGTTTGTGGAAGGGAGAAAGGGGGAAGGAAAATTGGGAGCAGGTGATGGGGAAGCAATTGGGGAGGGTGAGGGAGATGTGGGGACATTTGACCTGGGTCTTGACAAGTGAGTAGGAGTTTGCCAGCTGGGCAGGTGGGAAAGGCAAGCAGCATGTGCGGAGACCAAGGCAAGAAGTGTGTGGTGTATCCCAGGAGCTGGAAGGCAGGCAAAGTGGCTGGAGTGTCGGGCAAGATGGGGGAGTAGCTGGCTGGGGCTGGAAAGGTGTCATCACAGAGGAGCCCCAGAGGGCAACAGCAAACTGGGATGGGAAGACAGGGCCGCCAGAAGGCGGGATTCTCGCTGGGGAAGGGACAGCCCTGGCTGGCGTTTCTGAGGCATTCCCCGGCCAGCCCCATGCACCTTCACTTCTGCAATTGTCCCTGGGAGGAAAATCGCAGTCCCAGCTCTCCCAGGGGGCGCTGCTGTGGCAGGGTTACACACAGATACCGTAAAAACCCCAACATCCCCAGAACCACAAAGGAAGATTCCCAGGGAGATGCTGTTTTTAGGAAATGAAAATGCTAATGGGGATGGGCTAGCAAAAGGGGAACTTGGAGCTGAAGCCATTTGGAGATCATGTGGGGCATTTTCTTAAATTAAAAGTATTCAAAGCCCAGGGCAGGTGTAACTTTTCTAGCTCCAAACACGGGAGCTCCTGCCTCTCTTAATAATGAAAATAAATGCAGTCTTTGCTCACAAAAGTCATCTGTGCCCCGCCCCTCACACAGGTGCACACACGCACACACACACATACATGCACGCATGCGCCAGTGCCTCTGGGGAGAAGCAGTCTCTCCTGCCTGCTCTCCTGCTGGCCCTCCCCAGAAGCCAGCCCAAGTCCCAGTGCCCGGCTGTCCTTCCAGAAACATTTGCACACCCACACCTCTGTGTGTAGGTTGCTCTTTTATGCTTTTCCTACATAATAATGGATCATCCCATACCACTGCACACAGTTTGACCACGTTCTTCTTTTTGGATATACATAATTTATTTAATCACTACATTGTGTAACCTGGTAGACAGGTAAGCTGTTCCCAGTACCTCCTTATGCAAATGTGCAAGTTTATTTGAAGAGTAAATCCCTAGGAATGGATTGCTGGGTCATATAAAATTTTGACAGATATTATCAAATTATTCTCCAAAGAGGTTGTGTCAAAATCTCCTTCTGCCAACAGTGTAAGGGGCTGGCTGCCTGCCTTCTTCACCATCTCCCCATTAGGCGGGTGCCTCCAGCTTCGAGCCACCACCCCTTGGGGCACTAGGAAACCCTGCACTGCCCCCACCCGCTGGGAACATATGGTATGAGGTTTATTTCACCTGCCATTTTATATTAGATCCCGCTTTGATTTAGATTTTAAAATAGGTAACAACATAGTGCAGACATCAGAAGGCAAAAAGCCAGTCTCCCTGCATTGCTGCCCTCTAGCCAACCCCTGGAGGAACTCTGCTCCCAGCATTTCCTTTCTCCTTCAGAGATATTTCACACATATTCAAACAAACAAATGTATCTTCCATTCTCCCTCCCTCGCTTTCTTTGCAAAAATGATGGCGTATTACTTAACAGTATCTAGTGGAGAACATTTCAAATCCTGGCATAAAGTGCACCCCTGGTTTGTTTAATACATGCAAAGCATCACCTTTTGTGAATAAATATCCTTCACCTCTCTGGTTTATCTTTTTCAATTTCATTTGTCTTTTTAGTTTCTTTTCTCTGCCATGCAAATATTTTTAACTTTTACATAGTTACATTTTCTTCTGTGGTCTCTGGTTTTTGAGTCACACTTAGAAAGGTACTCTCCAAAATTTTATACACAATTTCTCCTGTGGTTGAGCCTGGTACTTTTATGGTTTCATTTTTCATCTTTAAATCTTTGGTCCATCATGAATTTTTATTGTGCTGTAAACTGTGACATCAGGATCCAACTTGGTTTTTCTCTGGGTGGGTGTCTTGTTGTTCGTATCCTATGTATTAGATAATCCATCTTGTACTCACACATTTGAAATAAATCCTTAATTACATTGCAGAATTCCCCATGTGTTTGAGTCTTTCTCTGGTCATGTCATCAGTGCCATGCTATTTTAATTATTGTAGTTCTGCACTCTGCTTTAATAATTGGTAGGTCTGATAAGGTTTATAATCTTTTTTCCAAAAGTATACTTGCTACTTTTGCTTATGGACTTTTAAAATCAATTTGTCTAGTTTAAAAAGAAAGGTTAAATTTAAATTTATAGACTGTTAAATTTATAGACTCAATTGGGGGAATTGGCATCTCTAGTATGCTGCTTTTTCCTACTTATACACATAGTATGCATTTCTGTTTCTTCTAATTGACAAATGGATTGTAATTTCTGCAGGTTAATTTTGCATCCCCCTAACTTACTGGATTCTTTCGTTGCTTACAATGGTTTTCCAGTTCATTGACTTAGGATTTCCACATATATAAACAGGTAATTTGAAAAACAATTGCAGCAAGAATAATGCAACCACATCCTCCTCTCCAGCTTGCAACTGTACGGCCTTTCCCTTGTCCAGGTGCATTTACTCCTGCAAAATGTCAAATAACAGGGGTGATTGTGGGTGCAGTTTATAAAGGACAGCCTGTGCTGTCCATGGCCTGATGGGCAGCCACCAGTGTCTCTCCAGGAAACCCAGTGTTGGCTTTGGGTATAGCTGTGTGGAGGAAGGATCCATCTATTTCCATTTAATGTAGAATATTTTTTTTTGTCAAAATGGATGTTTAGTTTTGTCAAATGCCTTTCAGGGTCCCCCACCCTGTCCCCCACAGCTTGTAGAGGTGCTGGTGCAGCACCCCGTGGCTCTCGTGGCTTCTATGCCAGCCTGCTTTCTGCTGCAGAGAGCAGAAAGCCCACCTGACCAGCTTGAAGCAAGGAGACATGTTACTCTCACGGACCAAGAGGTCGGCAGCCCTGCGTTAGCGGTCTGGGCACCCTCTCTGCCTCCTTCACCCGCCTCAGCCTGCTGGCCCTGGTCACAGGCCATGCGGTCACAAGAGGACCACCAGCCATGCAACAGCAGGACGTGCTCCTCCACGAGAGGGGTCGCTTGGTGGAGTCCCTAGGAACAAGGGAACCTTTCTCAGATACCTGCCAGGAACTTCTCCTTGTGTCTCCGTGGCAGTATATCTAGTCTTAGGGCAGCCTATAAAATAGAATTTTTTCATTTCTTTTAAAATCTTCTTTCACATGTGATAAGTGCACATGTCTTTTAATGGTGACATACGATTCCGTCAGGTTTGTGATCCAGGTCCCTGAGCCGCTCCCCTGCTTTGGACGTGCTGCTGCTTCTAGCACTTCACCGCGCTGCGTTGTGGCTTGCTGTGCGGGTGTTCTGGGACTCTGGAACATCGCAGGCGCTCTGTGGCCGCTGCCCTTATGCTAACAAGAGTTTCACCTTTGACTCCAGCTCACGCGGAGGTGGCACCGAATGTCCAAAGCAGGGTGCGAGAACTCCACAAGGGACAGGGCAGAGGGCCGTGCATGGGGTGGCTGCTCCGGGGACCCTGGGAGCTCTCAGTCTCTGCGCTGGGACTTGGGGGCAGGCAGGGATGCATTTCTTGCACATACGAGCCATTCCACTAAGGAGGGCCAGTCTGGGCCTTAACGTGGGACATCTAGAGGCCCTGATGTCAGACACGCTTCCGTTCAGGGGCCTTAGTTGTTTGCCTTGAGATGGAGGAAACCTCCCAGGGAGGAGAGGGGCTGGCAGGGTCTCCTTGTGGCCCAGCACAGCTACGCTGGTGTGGTCGCTGCCAGGGCAAGGCTGGTGTGGCGGGGCTCTGCGGGTCCCTGTCCTGCTGGCTACTTTCTCCTTCCGTGGCAGCATCCCATCCTCCTCAGAAAACGACGCCATGGGCTCCTGATTACAGGGCAAGATGCATGCTGCCTGTGGGCGCTTTATGAAAGCGGGGAACCTGCCTGTGGGGCTGTCCTCTCTTTCTTTGGAGTGCCTTGATGGCACTCAAGGGACGGAGTGAAGCAGGCCCCAAGTGGACCGTGAAGTTTCCGTTCCATTCAGCCCGACACCTCCCCTGCTGATAGTCTGCCTTGCCTGGGAGGGCCAGCGCCTCACACCCAGTGACAGACAGGACCAGCACTGCCCTGAGGGACAGAGCGGAGTGGGGAGGGGTGCTTACTGTGCGCCCCCTCCCCTGTCCCCAGGCCTGTGGGTCCTGTGAGTGGCAGGACCTGCACCTGTGAGTGAGCGGCAGTGGCTGAGGAGGAACTGGGTTCCTTGCTTTGTCCTGTGCCCCTGGCACTTCTCTGTCTCTTCCTTCGGCTCTGCTTTTCTAGAGGGGCTCCCTCCCTCCCTGCCATTCAGACCCCCATTCCCACACACCCAGAGGCCTCAGTTGGCCTGACACCTGGCCTGACACCTGACACAGTGTGGGCCCACAGTCCCAGCCTCGCCCCTGCTCCAGCACCTCCTCCGTCCCCTCTGCCTTCCTTTTCTCTCTGCATTCGTGGCAGTACAAAGGCTTTCTGGAAACCTGGAGATGAGCTGTCAGCCTCCTGTCATCCCTGGCTGAGGGCTGCTGAGAAGGGAGGCAGGAAGCAGTAAGCCCAGGTGCCCCCAAAGAACCCCACCTTCTGTTGATCCATGCTGAGGAGACAGACTGTGGCCTGGGGAGCCCTGAGGCTGCACAGGGGAGACAAGGCCAGTGTCTTGCTGCCCTCCAGAAGTGGCCTCACTTTTGCAGCTGAGCGAGCATGTCTTGCCTTTTTGGTAACTTCTACATGGGAGGCCCCAGCCCTGTATGTGGAGGCAGCTTATTATCCAGGCCCCACGATCACCCCTCAAGGGTGGGTGAAAGGTGGTCAGCACCCCAGGAGGTCGGCTGGCATCGAAGCCTCCGCCCTGGCCCCTGCACACAGCCCCAGGTAGTCAGGTGCAGGAGGCTTGCTCTGAGCTGGGATCTGGGGAAAGCTGAGTGTAAGTGGCTCACAGTCCAGTGGTAGGTGAGCCACCTTGATCCGACCCCTCAATGCCCAGAGGTGCACTGCACAGCACCCCCACCAGAGCTGTGAACCCCTTAGGGCCGGATGCAGGTGGGAGCCCGCCCTCCAATCCTTGCAGTGAGCTAGGAGGGAGAATCCATACAGTAGCAACCCATAACACTTGGGACAGATTTCCTTGTCTGATGTTACTGGTTGTCTTCTTGCAAAGATTCTGGCCAGCACCAGGTGAGAGTTCAGCAGGCATCTGGGGGCAGGCAGCAGGTAAGACCATGGAGAAGAAGCTCAGGTTCCGGCAGCTAAGGTTATGAGAGTGGCCGCAATAGGAGGCCTTGGAGGCAGCAGCTCTGGCCTGGGAACGCTGGCCTTTCCAGTCTTAGCTGTGTGACTGTGGGCAAGGTAGCCCATCTCTCTGAGCCCAGTTTCTTTACCTGCATAATGAGAATTATAACCCCTGCTCAATAGCTATGGAGAAGGTAAAAGGTAAAATGCTAAGGTGTGTGTAATTGCCTGGCACAGAGCTGGTGCATGGTAGGCGGCGGCTGCAGCTGTTATTTAATGCCATTGTCACCCTTCTCATTATTACTACTGGGAGAGATGAGAGGATGTTCACTGCCAGATCCCACTGTCCAAGACACTCTGAGGCAGGAGACCACAGGGGAGGTTGTGCTTCAGGCTGTATTTTGGCAAGATGGGGATTATATTCATCAACTCTTGCTGTGTAACAAATTACCCCAAAACTTAGTAGCTTAAAACAGCAGCATTTGTCATCTCACAGTTCTGTGGCTCAGCTGGACCCTCTGGCTCAGGGTCTCTGTCGGGCTGATGAAGGTGTTGGCTGCAGCTGTGGTCTCATCCCAAGGCTCGACTGATGGAAGATCAGTTCAAGCTCAGTCGCATGGCTGTTGGTAAGGGGAAGTTCCTCGAGGGCTGTTGAATGTGATGCCTCAGTCCCTGGCCAGCTGTAGGTGGGAAGCTTCTCTCATTTCTTACTATGTGAGCCCCCCAGGGCAGGTCACAGTGTGGTGGCCCGCCTCCATCAGAACCAAGAATTGAGAGAACGAGAGAGAGTGCAAGATGGAAGCCACAATGTCTTTATAACCTAATCTCAGAAGTGACATCCTGCCACTCTTGCCACGTTCCATTCATTGAAAGCAAGTTGCTAGGCCCAGCCCGCGTTGGAGAGGAGCGCTCACCCGCGGCTATGCATCCAGGAGGCAGGCTCGCGGGTGGTCTCACAGGCTGCCCGCCGACGGGTGGGGCCCGGAGCACAAGCTCTGCAGCCGGACTCTGCCTGGGGTCGATCCCCAGCCCTCCGGCATGGGCCGGCCGTGAGTGCCGAGTACTTTAGGAGACCAGTTGACAAGTAATTTCTCCCTGGCTGACCAGGGGCAGTTGGGCAGGGGCCATCTTACTAGTCATGTGACCTCAGACAAATTATTCTACCTACTTCCGCCTCTGTTTTCTCATGTGTGAAATGGGTGTCATAATTGTGCCACCACAGAGGGCTGCTGTGAGGATGCTGAGCTAAAATATACAAGGCTCTTAGAACAGTGCCCAGCACTCAGTCAAAGTTGGATAATTAAGAAAGTTCACCGTCACTTCCTCAGAGCCCTGCATGTGTCCACAGTGACCACTGCCACTCACTGAGCCACGCCCCTTTCCAGGCCCTGGACTAGTCCTTGGGGACACCAGGGAGAACAGGTCTAGTGGCACAAGGCGTGCGTTCCTGCAGCAGAGCGTCCAGTGAACACGTGTCCGGGCACGTTCGCCGCTTTCCCGTCTGGCTAAGTTCTGTGGAGAAAGACATGAGATGGGCTGGGCGGGAGGGCGGCTCCCTGACAACAGTTCTCGCCAGGGCAGGTTCCTCTAGGAGACGAGCTGAGCCACGCAGAGCTTGGAGAACAGCATTCGGGGCACCCAGAGCGGCCAAGGCTGTGGCGGAGGAGGCTGTGCCTGCGGGCGCAGGGAGGCTGGCGGCAGCTCGGGCCGGTGGGCGCAGGGCTAGGTCAGAGGCACTGGGGACCCAAGGTCGCTTCGGGGTTGGGTTCACTTCAGGACCAGTAGGCCTCTTGAAGAGCCGTTTTCTTTGTTGGAGGGGTGGATGGATGGGTGGATGGGCCGGTGGAGGAGACGCCAAATGAACCGGTGGCATTGACACAGAAAGCACTGCCCTGTGCACTGCACTCGCTGGCCACACTGGGAGCCGGTTGCCCCCCAGCCCTTCAGGCTGCCCTGCGGTGCGGGCTCCTGCACGAGGCCTGGGAGGAGTGCACGATGCTGGAGGAAGGAGGCCAGGCTGGGCAGGGCAGCTGCTGACCCCCACCTCCTGCCCCGCCCTGTCCCAGTGTCCCAGCCGTGAGGCTGGCAGCTGATTTCACAGAATCCGCAGCAACTGAGTTCAAATCCTGGCTGTGCCACTTCCCAGTGGGTGATCCTGGGCCACCAGAAGCTCCTGGAGCGTCAGCTTTCCTACCCGTGACACAGACCCACAGTCCCTACCTCAGAGGTATGAGGGCACGTGCCAGACACCACGTGCAGGTGCCATCCTGCCCAGCACCTGGCTTCTTTGTCCCAGTCAATCTTCCCCAGAACCCCCGGAGGTGGGTCTGCTTAGTGGCGTTATTTTGCTGATGAAGAAATGGAAATAGGATTAACTAACTAGCTCAAGACCATGTGGCAACTGATATTTATATAATATATGTAATAACATATAAACTTATATTTATCAGGCTTCTCCCAGGTGTCCATGAGCAGCTGCCCTCCACTAACCTGGTGAGGTGGGCTCTGCCACCTCCACCCCAAGAGGAGGGCCCTGATGCACACAGCTGGTGGAGCTGGGGTTCCCGAGTGCTGGAGAAACAGGATGGACCCCCCAGGGCAGTCAGGCCCAGCCCTGGGCACTTACCACGCTCTGTGGTGGAGAATCAGGGAGGCAGTGTGTGGCAGGCACTTGTGCTGCAGGACAACCAGGCAGACCTCCCGCCCACAGGGTCCCAGCCCCACCCCAGACAGTCCCAACCTTACTTCCCTGAGAAATGCAGAAGTTCCCCAGAAGAGACAAAAGGCCCTAGCCCAGCGCCCACAGGCAGAGTGCATGGGCAGCCTGTGCCAGCCCCACCGTAGGCTAGTGCCCCAGAGTGCCTGTGCACCTGGAGGCCATCGGGGCCTCTCCTCCCACTGCAGCCCCACTGCCCTGCACCATGCCCTTCTGGCCTGCTAGGCACCTGAAGAGGAGCAGGCATCTGTCTAGGGGTAAGTAGGCAGCCAGGGTGACCAGCAGGCTGCGGGAGCCAGGCCAGGAGACTGGGGAGGGTGACAACCTCTGGAAGGGAGAATGGAGAGTAGGGTAAAGAGAAGTGGATGGAGGGGGAGGAAGCAGGGCAGGTGCCATCTGGCCGGTGGGCGGGGGTGAGGAGGCTGCCCCTGGGGTGTCTGTGCAGGGACCTCCACCTGGCTCATTGCCCAGGGCTGGTACCACAGGCAGAGGCAGGTCTCAGGATGTCTGAGGGTGTTAGGTAATCCCCCAACACACACCGTCTCCTGGTGCACCCCCCAAAGACAACACACACCACCACCACCAGCTCTAGTTTATACCGTCCCTTACTCTGGCCACTGAGTACGTGAAATGTGGCAAGTCCAAATTGAGATGTGCTATTAGTGCTAAATACACACCATATTTTGAAGACTTGGTGCAAACGTGTGTAAAAAACTCAATTTGTAATTGACTACATGTTGAAATTAATAATTCTATTTTGGCTATATTGGAATAAATAAAATATATCATTAAAAATAAATAAACCTGTTCCATTTTACTTTTTTTTTTTGAGACAGAGTCTCACTCTGTTGCCCAGGCTAGAGTGCCGTGGCGTCAGCCTAGCTCACAGCAACCTCAAACTCCTGGGCTCAAGCAATCCTCCTGCCTCAGCCTCCCAAGTAGCTGAGATCATAGATGTGCCCCAGCATGCCTGGCTGTTTTTTAAATTTTTGTAGAGACAGGCTCTTGCTCAGGCTGGTCTCTAACTCTTGGCCTCAAGCGATCCTCCTGCCTCAGCCTCCCAGAGTGTTAGGATTACAGGCGTGAGCCACCATGACCAGCCCCTTTTTACTTTTTTAATGTAGCTACTAAAACATTTAAAACTGCATGTGGAGCTCACATTATATCTTCATTGGACCACACTGCTCTAGACAGCTGTATCTGACAGCTGGTCTTCACTCCTGGGGATCAGCTGCTGGGCCCTCTGCAGGGGTCCTGCTTCCCTGGGCAGTCAGTGGAAAGACAGTGGGCCCTGTGACAATTATACATTGCTGCTGCCACTTTTAAATGGTGAATGTTTTTTTTTTTCTTTTTTCTGGTTTTTTTTTTTTTTTTTTTTTTGCCCCTTGTCAGCAGGAAGTGACTGTTTTTTTTTCTAGAAGTCAAGTTTTTTGTTTTTTTTCTTTATTGAAGGGTAATTTACATATCATGTCTTTACTCCATTTTAAGTGTACAATTAAATGGTTATTAGTAAATTTACCAAGTTGTACAGCTATTCACACAAATCAGTTTTAGAGGATTTCCTACCCCCTATTGAGATCCCTAATACCCATCCCCAAATACATTTCAAGCATGTCCCTCCCCTTCATAGTGCTCACCACATCTCTCGGATGTGGGTCTACCCCCCACCCCCCAAATTCCTAGTGAACACTACCACAACTTGTAATGTTCTTAATGAGCATATAACTTTAATATGATATAGATGTTCTAATACAGCATTTCTTTTTTTTTACTTTTAAAATTATTTCTATTTCTATTATTTCTATTTCTAATAGATAACATAAAATTTACCTTCTTAACCATTTCTGCGTGTATAGTTCAGTAGTGTTAAGTATATTCACATAGTTGTGGCAACCAACTTTTTCATCTTGCAAAACTGAAACTCCTAAATCAGTATTTCTTAGTAATTGATATGAATGAGAAGATTTCTACTCAAAGAGATAGTAGGTACTTTAAAAGTAAAGGCACAGATCAGTATTTATATTGGGGAGCAATAAACTATCTGTTAGAAATATTTATCAAGTGGAGAAATAATTGCTTCCTCTATCCTTGAACCTCCTAAGTATAAAAATTTTGTTCTTTGAATTTACTCTTTTTAAGGGGTACACATGAAATATTTTATTTAACAGTGTTTTTGTCTTAAGTGAATAAAATACGCAAATTTAATTTAGAGACATAATTACTTGTATTTTATATAAAAATAGTAGGTAGCATCTGGTAATTTTAACATATTATTCATTTTAATCCTGTCTGTTAGAATAAGTACACTCTGAAGTGGTCAGCTATGGAAGAGGATGAAGCTAGTATACTTACATAGCTCCTTCTACCACCACTGCTCCTCATTTTTGTCTTCTAATCTTTGTTATTCTTTGCCCAGAAATTTTATACATCTTGATTATATACTTAAATCCCTATTACTCGATTTATCAGCTTTAAGCATTATCTCTTAACCTCTGTATGCAAAATTAGAATAGTAGCACATTTACGCTTTCCTACTTGTCCTCTCTCTATCTTCTGTTTTTTAAAATTATTATGTCTAAAATGTTCAAGGCTTA
>CAUYRT010085734.1:0-35167 GCA_963574885.1 Lepilemur ruficaudatus | reverse complement strand
TTTATTTTTTGAGACAGAGTCTCACTTTGTTGCCCGGGCTAGAGTGCCATGGCGTCAGCCTAGCTCACAGTAACCTCAAACTCCTGGGCTCAGGCGATCCTTCTGCCTCAGCCTCTCGAGTGGCTGGGACTACAGGCATGCACCACCATGCCCAGCTAATTTTTTACATATATTTTTAGTTGTCCAATTAATTTCTTTCTATTTATAGTAGAGACGGAGTCTCGCTCTTGCTCAGGCTGGTTTTGAACTCCTGACCTTGAGCAATCCACCCGCCTCGGCCTCCCAGAGTGCTAGGATTACAGGTGTGAGCCACCGCGCCCAGCCTGAAGCTTTTTATTTTTTTTATTAAACTTTTTTGTTCATTTTTTTAGAGCCAGCGTCTCACTCTGTTGCCCAGGCTGAAGTGCAGTGGCATGATCATAGTTCACTGCAACCTCAAACTCCAAGTAGCTAGGACTACAGATGTTCACCACCATGCACAGCTAATTTCTAAATTTTTTATAGAGATGGGAGACTCACTATGTTGCTCGGCCTGGTCTTGAACTCCTGGGCTCAAGTAATCGAGGCCTCCCAACGGGCTGGGATTACAGGTGTGAGCTACTGTGTGAAGCTTCTTCTGAAGCTTTTAAGGGAATTTTTTAACTTGAAAAAAGACACACTTGATGAATATATCTTTAGGACAAGAATAAGTAAAAGAGTTGTTTAAAAATATTGACTAATATAATCTTTGGGGACGAGTTGAACATTTTTGACATCTGTTCTCTCCCTAGCCTCCATGACAGCAGATTATGGAGAAATTCAGTGTTGCTTGCTAGTAATCTAGCTGGCAGTTAAAGAACGGCCAAATAGTCTTTATTCCTCCTTTGGTACTTGACTTGGCATGGGAAATAAACTGGGGAAAGCCACAGGAGTAGGGATAGAGGGGTGGTTCCTTATCCTGAGTTTCAAATGGGAATAATTTACAAGCTGAGAGCAAAAAACCAATACTTTATGCTTGCTCTGCTCTTTTTCCATTTATTTTTTTCTTCTTCAATTCCTAAATTCCCTCTTTTTAATTTTAAAGATTAGAGGTTTGGCTAGGTGTGATGGCTCATGTCTGTAATTCTAGCACTTTGGGAGGCCGAGGCGGGAGGATCACCTGAGGCCAGTAGTTTGAGAACAGCCTGGGCAACATAGCAAGACCCCATCGCTACAAAAACTTAAAAAAAAAAAGGATTTTATTATTTACACAGGCACATTGTTTAGAGAGTCAAATAGTTCTATGGAGGATTATTTTTAAAAAGAACAGTCTCGTACTCCCTTCCTCATTTACTTCACTACAGAGGTAACCACTTTTCATTTTTGGCTGATAATTTTGGTATTTATCTCCATGTTTCTAAGTAATTTGACTGAATTGCTGCTTTTTGATATTTCTATTTTAGGAATTATCTAGTACTTCACAGTATAAAAGTTGAAAATTTCACTTTTCCCCCCATACTCCCACCACGTATATGCACCCTCTCTGTTGCTCTTCCCAATATGGTAATTTGGGTTAGATCATGGTTGTGATGTGTGTATGCAATTCTCAGCTAAGCCAGGTGATCAACTACTTTTCTTTTCTGCAGCACTTCTTGTTTTCCTTGAAATTAATACTTGTCTTACTTTATTATTCTTACATTTTAAATGTACTTATGACTAATATAATCCCAAACTCTATATCCCACTCCCAAGATATTTACGTGTTCCTAGCATTTCATTTTCCTGAACAAATCTCTCCCAGAGCCTTCTGATCTGTTCCCCTCTGGGATCTATCTCAGCAGGTTTCCCTTCTCCGTTATTCCAGGGATTCTTCTCATTTTATTTCACTCTTGTTTTCTACATCTTCTTTCTTGGTTTACCCTCTCATTTTGGTGGAGCCCAGTCTACTGAAGTTTTTTGAGAACTGGTGCATGAGAGTTAAAAGTTTTGAGATCATCCTTGTCTAAAAATATCTTTATTCTAGTCTCATACTTTATTAGTATAGAATTCTAAGTTGGAAATCATTTTGGAATAATTTAGAATGTATTACTCCACTGATTTGTGGCTTCCAGTTGCTGTGGTGAAGTCTAAAACTACTTCTTGATTCTTTGTGTATCCTGTTTTATTTATTCATTTATGTAGGCAGTGTACTAAAATTTTATAATTATGTGCCTTGCTTTAGGTCTAGTTCACCCATTGTTCTGGATACCCAATAGGCACTTCAGTCTGAAAACTCACTTTTTTTGGCAATGGGGAATTTTCTTGAATTAATTCTTTGATTATTTCTATCCCTCTTTTTCTATAATATGTTTACTTTTTATAGAACTCCTATTATTTAAATTTTTACCCCTGGATTTATCCTTTAAATTTCTTATCTTTTCTCTCCTATTTTTTTTTAAATCTCTTTGCCTTTTTGCTCTGATTTCTAGGAAAATTCCTCAGTGTTATCTTCTAGTCTTACTTTTGAATTTTTTATTTCTCTGCCAAATTTCTAATTCCCAAGATTTCTTTCTAATTTTTGGGTCCTCCTCCTTTTAAAAATGGTATCCTATGTCATATCTTCAGATGTTTATAAATCCTTGGTTGTCTGTTCATATTTAAGTGTAAGAAACTAAAAGGCTGATAGGAAACTATGAGTCCATGGGTGTGACTTGTTGCCTGTGAGCTTTCCTGTGGGTTAACACGGTGGGTTCTTTAGTTGGAGAACCTCTGAAATCAGGATTTATAGGTATTTTCTTTTAGGCTGGTCAGATTCCCCAGAGAAGAATTTTCTAAATTCCTGCTTGTGGGATGAAGTTTCAACTTTCTGGGAGCCCAGTGGAAGAAGAAGACCAGAGGTCCCCACATTTACAGCACACACGTTCACTATGGACTCTTTTTCAGTATAGTGCATCATCCACGGAGCCAGTCGTCCCTCGCTCCAGAGAGGCTGGGGCAGTAGAGGGGCTGCGCTAGGCTGCGCAGAAACAGGGGAATGGCTTTGCAGGTCTAACTGCTCTTAAACAGGCTTTCATCCAGTCACGCTTCATTTAGCCCCCCCATCTCCCTTCACTCCCACTTCCAGAGCTGACCGATGCCACCAATTCCTGAGCATTTTGCAGGTCAGATGGATTCTTGGCTTTTTCCTTAGCTAGTTTAGAATTTAGTATTTTTGGAGTCTGACAATTTTTTTTAAGCAACTCATTCATATGCTTTCCAGTTTCCAACATGTTGTTGCTATTTTCCCTCCTCCTGTTCTCTCTGTTCGTATATGTTTAAGATTTTTAAAGCCTTTTACTGTGACTTTAGTGGGGACTTATCAAGGGAGTGAAGTAGATGTGTGTGTGTGTGCATGTGTGTCTGCGTGTTGCATTCAGTCTGCCATATTTACCCAGAAGTGGCACAATTTATATATATATATATATATATATATATTTTTGAGACTCTGTCACCTCCCCTAGAGTGCAGTAGCAATCCTCTTGCCTCAGCCTCCCGTAGCTGGAACTACAGGTGCGCGCCACCATTCCCGGCTAATTTTTCTATTTTTTGTAGAGACGGAGGGATCTCTCTTTTGCTCAGGCTGGTCTTGAACTCCTGACCTCAGGCGATCCTCCCACCTCGGCAACCCAGAGTGCTAGGATTACAGGTGTGAGCCACTGCACCAGGCGTAGGATTTGAATTGAATGTCATTTCATTTCGGTTTTTACACTGAATGATAGAGGTGTTGATCTTTTATCTTGATATTTCTTTTGGGTAACTGAATTGTTGAGGTCCAGCATTGCGTTATCACTAGAACAGATTAAAAAGCTCATTTCCTTGCCAAAGCACAGAATAGCCCAAGAAACCTCATATTAAGTGATCCAGTACCAATGGCTTGGGATCTACCAGGTTGAGAGCATTGGGAGTTACAATAAGCCCCTAGGAATCTTTGTCCGTGGAAGGTCCTGAATAGTTCTATAAGATACTCTCAAAAATTTCAAGGTGAGGGAATTTATGTTATTTCATGTTCCTTGGTCTCAGATTAATTTCAAAGCTAGGTCCCTAACTGACAGGAGAGGAGAGACACAGGAAGGATACACAAGGTAAGCGAGGCAGAGATGCAGACGTGATATAGACACACACAGACACATGCATATACATGCTTCTAAAGAGAAGGACGCAAACAGGACAGGGAGAATTGGGAGGTGATCAATTAAGACATTAAGTGTTTTGTGACACATGGACGCATCTGCATTTTGCCCTGAGAAGAAGGGCCATCAGCTCATTTTCAGAGGGCTGCTGCCTTCTGCAGCTCACTGCTCAGATCAAAGCAAAACTGTCTGCTTGCATTTTCCAATCAGAATAGGGATGCTAATTTATCCTCCTTAATGTGTGATGGTAAGAGACTCCTTCAATTAACTGAATTCTATGGCCAGCAAAATAAAAGGTATACAAAGAGGCGCAGGCTGGAAGAGCCGAAATTCTCATTAAATCAAAAGGTCCAGTATTCATTACCTCGTGCATCTGAGGCTAAACACTAAATATGGGGATCATCAAAGGAGGTTTAATGGGTTAAATTGAGAATATAATCTAATTAAAATATTAGACATGGTTAAATAGTTCTTTGATATTCATCTGAAGGTTTCATTAAAAATAGGTGCTTGAGGTTTGTATCATAGGAGATTATCAATTTTAAGTAGAGACAACAAATTTAGGGACCTCATCAACACTACTTCAAAGTGTCACCATTGTGTGGAAGCAGGGAAAATGGGAAAAGACATCACTGCCAGGTGACAGGATGGTGATATGATATGAGGCAGGGCCAACCAGGCTTCCTAACAGTGATTTTGATGGGTGTTTGAAAAAAGAAGAAAAAAAAAAGAAAGCGTAAGATTAATTTGGGAGATGATTTGCCATCGAGGAAAGAGTACAGTGTAGAGATCTTCATTGGTTTTATTCGGTAAGTTCTCAACCTGCTCCCTGTGTGTTAACAGCTTCCCAAAGGATGGCCGATCAGACTTTCTGGGTTTTAAATTTCGGACAGTTATTTCCTCTAGTGTTACATTGGCACTATAGGGATACCTATTACTTAAATATCTCTTGCAAAAGCTTGACACCTTAGTGACAGAGGGTACCCTGAGAAGCCAGTTTGGCAGCCTCAGTATCAGGGCTGGTCTCTACAAGCTGCCAATTCAGTAAAGGGTATTTTTGAAATCTTATCAGCGATTTCACTAAATACAGTTGCCTGGAATGCTCGCATCATTGTAATCCTCTCAACCTGTTAGAGCTATTTAATAGCGGAAGACCATTTATTCAGCTTATTGAAAATTAATTACTTACATTATCCAGGTTTGCAAGGGGGAAATGAAAAGGCAATGGAGAGGCAGCAAGGGAGATAAACCCTGTTCACCAAATTTTTTCTTACTCTCTTCATATTTTCCAAAGAGCTCCTGTATTGAGGGCTAGATCGAGCTGAAAAATCTATTCATTTTGCCTCTTATTGTATCTGGCAATGTGTTGTTTTCATAATATTTTGGAAAGGTCTCAGCTTTCCCGTTCTTCTACTGAGCCAAAATTAAGTAACCATACATGAAAAATGGAAATATTTTGGACTGGGGAGTGATTTAGGGAATGAGATGAATGAATGAACGAATGCGTAAATAAATGACAAGTCTGCCATCCAGAACCTTTTGCTTTTCACTGGCCGGGTAAATTTGCTTAGGAAATTGGAACATTTTATGTTTTATCAGTTCTTTGTGGGAAAGATGTGTGGTTTTGCTAAATGAAGCCACAGGGAGAGTGGAAACAAATACTGTACTAGTCTAGAAGGCAGCGGGGTGAGGGTCAGTTTTGAATATCAGATTTTCAGCTACTCTGAGATCCCACTTCAGTGTATTTTAAAAAGTAGAATAAATATCTCAATATAATTTTATCAGAATACATATCGTGCCTTTATTTTGCCTTTAGTGTAGAGATTATTTTGTCTGACAACACAAATTCTTAAAATCACTGTTATAGGGAGAGCAAGTACTATGGATAAATGAAATCCACAGTCATTAACAAATCTCACTTGGTGCTACCGTTTGAAATCCTTTCCTTACTGAGAAAACAACTAAAGGGGCAAGTGGAGTGTTTCTGTATCTTCCTGTTTCTCTGTTTTTACCCACTGCAAATAGAAATTGTGAAAACGTGGTTAGCATTAGGGAGGAGAAGTCCTGTAGTCATCCTATGAATACTTGACAGCTGGGTGGAATATGTATTATTCAAGTCTTATAATTACTCTAAGAGGAAAAGATAATCTTTAAAAAAAGGCATATTCAGGACAACAACCCTGATTTTTCCTTAAGAACTTTACGTTTTTAAATGTTACTTCTAATAGGATGGTAACATATATGTTTTGGAGAACATCTTGGCAGGGAATTAGCTAAATTTCAATTCATTTTCTGCTATTTTTCAATAAGTAATTAAAAAAGAATCCCCCTGAGTTGATCTAGTCTGCTATTGTAAGCCATTTGCTATCAACTCAAAGTTCTCAATTAGCTCCTGTGTTGTTATAATTACTGGACGTGTTTTCAAACAACTCCCAGTTAATAACTGTTGGGATGAAGAGTCATTTTCTCACTATAGACTAGACTGTGCACGTTCATGCTTGCTGTGATGTTTTGACAATGATTCATTAACCAATAATAAGGCCCCGATTGGAACCATTAGGCATCAGTGCCTTTGCTAGGCTTACCTTTTATTTTGTTTCTCAATATTGTCTTTTCTTGACTTGGTTTCTGGATACCTCCCAAGAGACTCCCTACTATACAAAACAATATCATGAAGACAGCTGTCATTAAATTCAGCTACTTGTAAAAAAGCTCCCTTTAAGAGGATGCTCTTGTTGGAAACTCAAGATGGAAAAACACAATAAAAAAGAGGCTGTAATAAGAGAGAATACATGGTTTAAAGGTCCTTTATTTGCACCAGCTCATAGAGATTAGGCAGCGTAGGTACTGTGTCTTTCAGTGGCCTGTATATAACATCTGGTCAAATGCAGGCCCTCCATCATTACATCATTCAAATTTGAAGTTCCTTGTTTTCTAATAGGCGGATTGTTTTCACTTCTTGGTTATTTGAAACAGAAATGCTATAAAATTGATCACTGATCGACTTGGGCCCATAAAAGATCAATATTGTTGTCATCAGTATAATTTACTCTAAAGAAGGAGCAAAAAAGTGTTTGCCATTCACTGTTTCTGCAGAATCCTCCCCCTCCACCTGCTACCCCGTCTTAGTATCATGGTAGGTTATTGACATTCTGTTCTGTCTTGCTATTGTGAGGTGACTTGGAGTCAAACAAAGGGTCATTTTGGTCCATTCTTTGATTTGAACTGCAAACTTTCAGCAAATATGTTTTATTTCTTCAGCTAAAGTCATTTTAGATGCCACTTAGCACTATATAAAGCATTTTGAGGTGAGGACTTGCCTAGGGCTTATCACTTAACCCTTCACTTAGCCTGCTACAGCTAAGTGTGGGCTCTTGACAATATGTGTGACAGTGTTTGAAGGATTTAACAATGCTCAGGCTAATATTAATACAAAAAGAGTTGCAAAGTTTTTGAAATGTTCTGGAAAAAAGAATAGTGCCTTTTTTATTGGTCAACATCTAAGTCTGTAGTTGCTACTACAACTTTATCAATGTAGTGAAGGAGTTGCCAGATTGCACATGTTAAAAATTGTTAGGTACATAGTAATGCGTATTTATAAAAGGTGAACTTGATGGAAACTCAGGTCCAAACTTGTAACTCATAGCAACTACACGCTCCTTGCCCACACAAAGAAACAAGAACAACCTCCTTCCATAGACAAATAATCAAACAGTCTATTCTTGGTGTTGAAGGACCGGGGATTGATTCGGACCTGGCTACTCTCCCGTTACTCTCAGTAGGGCCGATGGACTTCAGAGTCACTTATCCTTTCTTGCTTCCATTTCCTCTTCTGAAAAATTGGCAGTGGAACAAGATAAACTCTTTCCAAGCTCTGAATTCTTTTAAGATACTCTAATAGAAATGGGATATTTAAAAAATTTACCCTGTTCCTTTAATATGAAAATATGAGAATGTCTCTATGTGCATTTAAGTTTAAAGTAAGGGCCATTTAGGAAAAAAATTAACAAAGGTTATTCATTCTATCTCATGTTTCTAGAAATGTCTTCACCATGTGCCCTGAAGGAGCCTCTTCTTTTACAAATATACTTTAGGAGCAATGTGACCTGTGATTTTTTTTTTGAACTAATGCCTCATATATATTTTCCAAATACCAGTGAAACATATTTGCCAATTTTCTATTTATTTTCAGATACTTGTTATCTTTCCAGACTCCCAATTCTAACTGCTTCCAGTTTCACGAGAAAGTTATGTATATGCAGATTTTATACCACATCATGGTGTATGGAAAATATATAGAACGTAGGAGTAAATCTCCAAAGCTAATCCTTATGTAACGTGTATAGATAAACAGATTTGTCCCAAATTGGTGTTAAAAATAGTCTTTTCTAGATAGGCTCATCTAAGAATGCAATGCCCATCTAATATAAAAAGGAAGTAAAAATTAAATCCTCCGATCATTATTTTAAGACAGGGAATTTTTATGATGTTTCAAAAGATTAAAAAGTTACACAATATTTATTAATATTCACAATCAATAGTAAACTATAGAATGTTTTTGTCTTATCTAATATTATTATTATTAGTTTTTGTTTTGAGCCAGAGTCTCACTCTGTTGCCCAGGCTAGAATGCAGTGGCATCATTATACTCACTGTAACCTCGTATTCTTGGGCTGAAGGGATCCTCCTGTCTCAGCCTTTCAGCTAGCTGGGACTACAGGCATGTGCCACCATACCCAGCTAATTTTTAAATTTTTCTGTAGAGACAAGGTCTTGCTATGTTGCCCAGGCTGGTCTCAAACTCCTGGCTTTAAGCAATCCTCCTGCCTAAGAATCTCAAGTTGCTGGGATTACAGGCATGAGCCACCATGCCTGGCCCCTGTCTTATCTAATATTATTTTTTGTGTGAAAACACACATTTGACAATATTTTAAGATATTTGTGATGGCAAGATGCACAGCAAATGTATGTACTTGGAGCAAGTAGCTTCGGTAAAGTATGTCTCTCAAAGTTGCCTAAGTTGGGCATTTCTGGACTTCTTGGAGGATTTCTAATTAATGTCTTGATGGTCTGTTAGAACAACATTGGGATGTGTTCTATGTGAGTAGGTTCATCATATGTACCTTCATTTTATTCAATTTTATATGGAAACACTTTGCCAAACTTAGAGATTTTAGTAATTTTTTGAAGTGTTGTCTTGAAATTTACTGGTGATTAGTCCAAATGAGTTCACTTTAGGAGAAACTGAAGTGTTTATACTTTTTTTTCCTTAATAAGAGGGTAAGAGAGAAACACAAGTAGACAAATTCATTTCTGGGTAATTTCAAGATTTTCAGTATGCTAAGGGAGGATAGAGATAGTTTAAGAAATCAAAAGATCCCATATAAAACCAAAGGCTTTATTCTCTAGTTCTTATTCAAGCCCAAATTCTAATTGATTTGAAAATAAATAATTGAAAATTTTTTCTTCCTAGAAAGTAAAATATGACCCTAAAATCTGATCAGGCCCCATATTTTAAATCCTGCAAAAAGCAAATGTGGACTGCAGTTAGATGATACTGACAGGAATGATAGGTCATCACTCGCAATGCAGACAGGTTGGTTGGAGTTTCTTTTCTCCATGTCCGTTCCTGGAACGTTTCTGGTCTCCTACCTAAGGTCGTCTATACAATGTGAAGGACTTTGAAAGCAGCCACTGCCTGTTTTTCCCTCTCGTGTCTGCTCTGTAGTATTTCCAGCAGCGAGATTTCAGGTAAACTTTCTTCTTTTCCAGCATAGGTTGGATTTTTTTTTTCCTTTGATGCTTTATCAGTGAGATTTGATGGTTTGGGTTTTGGGATGGTCTTAGCATATTCCAAAGCCTAAAAGCATAAAGATGACATATTATTTCAAATGAGAAGTGAGCCTAGATTCCTTAAATTACATCTAGTCTTAGGAAATGTTTATTTATAATACGAATGGAGACGATTGCTACAATAACTTACTAAAACATGGGTGAAAATGGAGATCAGTGGAAAATGCAAATAATACAATATAATCACAGTTTAAACAAAATAATTTAGCCACAAAATAATGTGTTTTGGTGTGGGGGGGGGAAGAGCTGAAAAATGATACTTACAATTGTGTCTTCTGGATGTTTTCTTCATAAAACTGAGATTCTTTCAAGTGGTTGGAAATAGATTGTTTGTACGTCTAATCTAGTTTCTGGCAGTTTTATCAAAGCCAAATATCTATTTATGGAGATATTAACAGACCTTTCTATCCAAAGAGGGTTTGTCATAGCTTGAGGCCAACGACATCACTGTGGTTGATACAAATTGAGCCCCCATCGTTACACCAGCTATTCTTGTTCCTAAGCTCTGGACAGTATTAGAGGCTGAAATTTTTTTCTTTATTTATTATATCCATAGAAACCTACATGCTGAAAAAGGCAGTCTTTTTTTTTTTTCCCAGTGATGTCAGTTCTGAAAGGCATTACAATAAAGATGAGATCACCAAATATGATTTCTAAATTTGCCTTTATATCAGTTTTGTATTTTAATAAGAGTTTATTGATAGCTGAAATGGGAATGGATAGTATACTGTAGGTCCTGGAAGGGGAAAAACATCTAAAACAGAAAGAAAATCTAAACTTTTCAGTGTATGTAGGTGAATTCTTTAGGAATTTCAAATTATAGATTTGTTGCGTTGAAGCTCTTCATGAAAAAATAATGGATTGGAGAAAAAAGAAAAAGTGGCACCATGGAAATTCAGTCAAGTGGATTGAGGTCTTCCAGGTATGAGGAAGAAATGCAATAAATAGAAAAATGATCGCCTGTGAAATAGAACACGAAGTACAAATTCCTAGAGGCACCAAAGGATGACTTGTTCCTCATGCAAAGGGTCCCATGTCCTTCCTGGGATTGGATAGATCAATTGAGGCAGAGAGTTGCATTGCAAAGCCCTGTGTCTCCATAGTACATTTCATTCACATCATTACTGATGGTTGGATGACATCTGAGACGGAGAACATTCTGTATTTCATGAAATCATTTTTGTTCAATAGAGGAACCCATATATTATGATCCTATGGAAAAGTGTAGGGGAATGAACTTGAAAGAAACAATGAAGGCCCTTTCTTTGACCTATAAACAGCAAGACGACAGTACTTTCCTTAAAAAATTTATTTAATGATAGAGAATGAAATTGATAGTTAATTGGGATTGCTAGTTTCTTCTCAGAAACTCCCTTATTGAATTTTTATGTATGACAAACTTAAAACACTATACTTTGAAGAAAAGATGTGGAGACAATAAACGTCAGGGAAAAAAAAAGGCCAGCCTCACGGCATTGTGTGTGTGTGTCCCCAGTGCATCAATATCTGTGAGTGATGGCAGCTGCAGGAATGGCAGTAGATAAAAACATCTGTGTTCCCAAAATGTGGGGGATTTTTTTAAGAGGTAATGAAATTTTATCTTAATTCTGATCAAAAATATAACTGCCTTGATGTGAATGTCTTACCTTCTGCCGAGGGATGGAAGATTTATTTTCAGTTTTTGCTGTTTGTGGTTTTGACAGAACGGATAGTGTCTTCATGTTGTACTCCTTAACTTGCTTTGCGTATTCCTTTTGCTGTATTAATTTTTGCATCTGTTCAGAGCAACAGAGTTATGATGAATGCCAGGTCATACTAGTTCTCTCTGCTCTCTATTTAAAGTCGCACTGGTTTTAGTAAGCTGGGCGTATTCTATCAGCAGCACAGGGGAAATGGGATTACCTCTTGTAAGGTGACAGCAGTGAAATGGTTAAGTTAATGTTTCTCTTCAAAATAGTCTCTCTGTGAGAAGGAACATCACTGTAGTCGCACGCCCAGTGGTCCCTTCACAGTGGCTAAATCGCATTCAGCCCCTTCTTTGTTGCATTTAGCCAATTTATTTTCATTTTTGCTTCCAACTTTGAACTATACTCTCTTTTTATGCCTTGAGTGCAACTGCAGTTAAAACACATTAAATGAAGATCTCCTTTCACTAGAGGAAAGAGAATAAAGTGGATGCACTTTTCAGGGGTTGAAAAACTCTTACCCTAAGTGTCTTCTCTGTAGCCACTCTTCAAAATTATCAAGATAACTCTATCAGGAAAGACCAACAACCACATAACATACACATCTCTTTTCATGGGCACGTGTCGTCCCACTTTTCTGTGCAGGCCTTCAAAACTAATTCAAAGACGGATACATGTAACAACATGGGCTAAGCATTTTTATTTTATGGTAGAAGGGGTATGTGGGTCTCTATTACCAACGCTATTTCAGAGTCTGTATTCTGAGTGAGGCATTTGCATTAGAGCTGAATTCTGGGGGTGCATCCTTATCCAGTTTGCTAAAATATTAATAGATGGGCCCAGTCAAGCCTGGAAACACTGTATGTACATTTCACTCACTTTGTCTCTGATGGACTCAAAGTCGGGTCCGAGGCCACCAAGCTTCACGTCTCTTTTCTGATAACCTTTCAGCCTGGAACTCTAAAAATACAACCAGAGAAACAGTTTCTTTTAAGGACGTGTGTGTCTGCCCCAGGTTGTCGTAGCCACACAAGGTAAGAAGGAAAATGAAGAAAGGGAGCCTGCGCGCACTGCAGGGGAATGGGCGCATTTCCTGACAATTCTTCCATTTTAATGGTAGTTATCGATAATAGTCTCTTTGGTGATTTGTAGCTGGTTAGCTAACATGTTTTGATTTTTCCACTTCTGCAACAAAGAAAATTGAAATTTTGAAAATTATAAATAAAAATGTTCAAGCTAGTGATGTGCTGTTTTGTTATTAACATTTTTCACATAACATATGTATTACCACTTTGCCACTGCTGCTGGACAGTTCCTGAACCAAATAACTTCCCTGGAAGAAGCGATCTAAATGCATCAGAGAAGCACAGTGCTTCAAAAAGAGAGCACCCTGTCCACCTACGTCATAGCATTGCCCATTAGAGATGCTACCTAAGAGAAACGAAGGGAGCTTTAAAATTTTGCTGTTGATTGATTGATTGGGGGAAAAAAGATAATTTTAAAGGAAAAACAAGTATAATCCATTTATAATATTCAAAAGAGAGTATCTAAGAGTCTTGGCAAGACCCACTAAGAAACACGTTTTGTTTGGTCAATGTGATTTTGGATATTTTGAAGGGCATACATCTGACATGGGACAGCTTAAGATAGTCCCCAAACTGGGCCTGGCGCGGTGGCTCACGCCTGTAATCCTAGCACTTTGGGAGGCCGAGGTGGGCAGATCACTCAAGGTCAGGAGTTCGAAACCAGCCTGAGCAAGAGTGAGACCCTGTCTCTACTAAAAATAGAAAGAAATTAATTGGCCAACTAAAAATATATAGGAAAAAAATTAGCTGGGCATGATGGTGCATGCCTATAGTCCCAGCTACTCGGGAGGCTGAGGCAGGAGGATCACTTGAGCCCAGGAGTTTGAGGTTGCTGTGAGCTAGGCTGATGCCATGGCACTCTAGTCCAGGCGACAGAGTGAGACTCTGTCTCAGGAAAAAAAAAAAAAAAAGTCCCCAAACTACTGCTTTCAAAGTCAAAACTGAAGTTTAGACTTGCAACTTCGCCTTGTGGGGAAACCAAATCCTTTTTTCTTCCAGTTTGTTAATTAATTGGGTTTCCTTTCTGGGAAGGCATAGGAAAGACGATACAAGAGAGATGGTTCGGATGGCAGTAATTATCTTAGTGTATCTAAGTTTACACATAAAATGGAGAGAAACCAGCCATATTGAAGAGGCAGCTGCTGTGTACTAACTATGGATGATACTACCTGTCTATATGTTAATGACAAGGCACAGAATTTTTATGAATTTTGGAAGCGCCTATTAATTATTAATTCCTAAGATATACATCTAATTTGTCCTTTTTTTTTCTTTTTTGAGACAGGATCTTGCTCTGCTGCCCAGGCTACAGTGCAGTTGTGCACTCATAGCTCACTATAACCTTGAACTCCTGGGCTCAAATGGTCCTCCCACTTCAGCCTCCTGAGTAGCTAATCTATAGGTGCATGCCTCCACACCTGGCTTATTTTATTTTATTTTTTACTATTTTTTTTGGTGTAAAGATGGGGTCTCACTATGTTGCCCAGGCTGATCTTGAACTCCTGGGCTCAAGTGATTCTCCCACCTCAGCCTCCCAAAGTGCTGGATTACAGATGTGGGCTACTGTGCCTGGCCTAATTTGTCCTTTTCTAAGATAGATTGAGCAGAGATAGTCCAGGACTTCAAATAGGACATTTCATCATATTAGATATAATTACTGCATGTAACTCCCCAATCTTAAAAATGAAGCTGTGTATATACATTGTATCAACCATTACAAAACATGTCCTACTCATAATGGTCTATTGACTACCCAGAGTCATCCCAATTAGCTTTTCCACTGTCACCTCCCACTGTAGATATTTGAATGCCAAATATTTGAGTGCCATTGTAGATACTTGAAAAGCTTTTATTCAGGCTGGCACAGGCCCTTGCCCCTTCCTTCCCTTTTTTCTTGTCTCAGATGTGGATGTGATTCCTGGAGCTGGAGCTGCAGCTACAGCAGCAATTTTGTAGCCAGGAAAAAATACTGGCTCTGATTTTTTTTTAACTGTCTCCTCCTCAGAGGTAAAGTTCTGATGTTTTGAGCTGTGGAACCACCAGTGCTAGCAACCATTGACTTGTGGATTAATTGCATGTAAGAAGAATGAACCCATATTCTGGAAATGCTGTAAATGGTAATTCTGTTACTTGCAGCTAAAACAAATATTTCTAACATCTCAGTGCTTCAGTGTTGTCATTCATAAGGGCCAACATAATGTGTCATTAGGCAACACTGCTGCACTGCCAGGATTAAAAGTTCTATTCTAATAGAATTTGCTCCATTAGAATGTGAACATTTATGGCAAAAACTCTTTCAGTGCATCTAATTCTAAAATGTGAGAGATTTTTTCTTAAGGAAGTCTTTGGACTAAAATCATTAAAAAATTAATAACATTAAAGCATATGGAAGACATACTGTTCATTGAAGGACATTTCAAAATCACAAATCCCCTTTAAGAAAAAAGAAGTCATTACCCAACAAGACCACTGTAGCTTCTTCCCATTCATTTTATCTGTCTGTTCATACTTTTGTAAAATTGTCCATATGCTACAAATTATTTTTTCCACTAAGCACTTTAGCATTACACTGTGTTTCCCTGTCACTAAATGTTTTTCAAAAATGTGGTTTTTATGCATAGCATTCTATTGTCTAGTTATAGCTGGATTGTGTAGCTAATCCTCTAAATGTTGAACATTTGAGATCACCTAGGGTAAGCATTGTTTGTGGGCTACTCTGATTATTTCTTTGAGATAAGTTAATAGCAGTAGAATTATTGAGACAAAATGAGCATCTTTAAGGCCATCAATTAACACTTCCATTAGCAATGGAGCAACAAGACTGCTCTTTTTGTCCAAACCTTGATTACACTGGGTATTATCACATTTTAAAACCTTTACTAATTTTTGATAGGTGACTGAACTCAGATGACTTACACTTTGCAATTGCAAATTTGTTCTTTCTTTCATGCATGCCATCTGTATCATTGTAGTGTAATCACCGAATTACTATTTGCCAAAGAAAACCAATAATGAAAAGGAAAGAAAAAAAGCCCCCACTCATATCCAAGCCATAAATCCAATTTGTCCAAAGATGATGAGAAAGAAATGATCAGTGCCCACAAATCACATTCTTAATCTGAAGCAGCTTAACTTTTAATCATGCCTCTGACTCACAAAAGGCACACTGTGAGGCATGAATAATCGCCCACTGCCCTCCAGCCACAGCTCTCACTGTCGCCTCCGATAGACGTCTTGGTTGTCACAGAAAAACAGAGCTGAGGGCCTAGCATCACATAGCGACATGAAGGGACAGAGTGTGGCCCAGAGGGGCCAGCTCCAAACGCTGTTGATCCCTTTATAGGATGAAGTGCTTACAGCAAAGGGCATTTCTCAAGGGATAGTGATGGCTCCTAACGGAGTTTGTTCTGGGTGACTGGCAATGAAAAATCCTGGATTTACTTCAGTTTGGCGCAAGTAATCTTGATGTGTTCGCAGCGCTGCAGTTCTGTTTGATCTCTCTCCATCAGAAGTCTTTCTCGCAGCTTTACTGAGATATGACGCACATACCATAAAATTCACCTGCTTGAAGTTGTACAATTCACTGGTTTTTAGTGTATTCACTACGTTGTGGAAACATCACCACAATCCGATTTTAGGACATTTTCATCACCCTAAAAAGAAACTCTGTACCCATTAGCAGTGGCTCCCTTTTCCCCCTCTACCCCCAGCCCTAGGCAACCACTAATCTACTTTCTGTCTCTTCAGAAGTCTTTTGTAGGAAAATAATCCCCAGAATTTACTTTGACTTACTTCTCTCTGGCTGTTACAAAACTAAAAGGTCACAGTAGCACAATGCCAAAAGAAAAAAAAGGTAAATCAACAGTGATAGTCTTCTTAAGTCTCCAAACACAGGGGGAACAACCTAGAAAATACAGGTGTGCTTTCCACACATCCCCGATGGGATTTGCTGCTGGTCTTTGCATAACACACACACACACACACACACACACACACACACACACACACGAGCTGATGTGGGCAGACCCTGGCACTACCTGAGGCTTATTAAGACCAGACCAGCCCCTCTGCACCAGTGTTCACAGTTGGTCGCTTTAGCAGGTGATGGCACAGGACTTTCCCCATGGAAGGTTTCTCTCGGTAATCAATGACAATTCTTCTCAAGCCAGAGGGTTTTTTATCATAAAGTTGGGACACAGTGTGCCTAACTTGGAAATGACATTGACTATTCTCTGAGGACTGGCTTCGGCTATGAAATGCTGTACCCTGCTGTGGGGGACACTGCGGAGCTATTCTCCACAAAATTCCTCAGATGTGTAAGTGTGAGAAAGTTACTGAAAAACAGGACAAGAAACAATGCCTTCAATGCTGGGGAACAGCAAGTGAAGGAAATTTGCTCTGCAGTTGCTAAACTTAATCCAAATAAACCTCTTCTTAGGAGCAGTCAAGCGGCAATGCCCAGATTGTCTGTGACAACAAACACATGAGTTAATTACTTCAGCTCAACACAGTCAGCTGTCAGAGAACTCCTTAAGCAGTTATTTTGCGGTGGGTTGCAACAGATGTTTTTATACTTTTGTCATCCCTTACACTATGTTAATCTCTCACTGTCTGATGTCTGGATTTAATGGTATGGACAATGCTTAGTATTCATAAATCAGTCACAACAGAACGGCCAGGAGAAGAGGAAGGGCGCTTGGGCCTATTATCTTTACAAATCCTCAAATTTTTAATGTGATTCAGGGCGATTCCCTTGGAAACCACAAGATTTGATGTGACCAGCAAACGGGCACGACCTGGATAATGATTCCCTCTGTCTGGAGCCCCGGCTACCTACTGTCCTATACAAATGACTCATTTTAGCCTCTGGAATAGCTTAAAGGACAAAGAGTGCTTCTGTGTATTGGTCAGATGTAGGCTGAAGGTGTTGGACTGGAAAATGGATACGTGTGGATTGTAACATTCCCGATGGAGAGCAGGAAGGGAGAGATTTTCCCAGTTGGAAAGAGGGTTAGGGATGCAATAACTGAAATTCTCCTTCCTCTTCCCTACCCTCCCATGCTCTTAGATTTCTGGTGATGCACACTGTTGCTGGGATACTTTCCTCTACTTTTCTCAGTAAAACATAAATTCAGATTACTAACAGAAAGAAGAAGGGCTGGGCGCGGTGGCTCACGCCTGTAATCCTGGGAGGACGAGGCGGGTGGATCACTCAAGGTCAGGAGTTCAAAACCAGCCTGAGCAAGAGCGAGACCCTGTCTCTACTATAAATAGGAAAAAATCAATCAGCCAACTAAAAATATATATAGAAAAATTAGCCGGGCATGGTGGCGCATGCCTGTAGTCCCAGCTACTTGGGAGGCTGAGGCAGAAGGATTGCTTGAGCCCAGGAGTATGAGGTTGCTGTGAGCTAGGTTGATGCCACGGCACTCTAGCCCGGGCAAAAAAGTGAGACTCTGTCTCGAAAAAAAAAGGAGGAAAAGGAAACACATTTAGTTGATGTGTATTCTTTGGTAGGGACTAAGATTTTAATACATTATTTCATTTGATATCACATGAAATCTACAAAAAGCAAGAATAATTCTAACTGTGCCTATGAGGAAATAGGGGTTCAGGTGAATTAATAAGATCTTGCCCAAGTCACAGATACCAGGTGACAGAGGTGAGATGAGAACCTAGGAATGACTGAGTCCATGACTTCCACTATCCCCTGCTGACTGAGTATTGAGTTAAAAGCTTGCTTTTTCAACAACAATCCATAGTTGGCAAGAACCCTAACCGAGAAGGTTCTCTTCTGAGGTAGAGTGTTTGAGCTATTTTTTAGGCCCTGGCAATCTATAAACTCCAGCGTGAACAGGCTGTCTTCACCATGAGAATGCGTTGGTTCCAAAGCTCTGAATACAAGTCCCTATAAAACAATAATATGTGTGATGTCCAGTTTCCTAGTCTAGTTTACAAAATCTATTTGATTTATGAAATACTTGAAAACAGTCTAACAGTATTTTAAAATCTAACTACCATATGATGACGCTTCTATGGAAAAAAGAAGTTACCTAGATTCAAGAAACACATTCCTCTTTCCTTACAGTGGAACCAGGGATTCTCCCGGCTCCAAGCTGCTAGTAGCAGTTTCCACGGCCTGGGCAGGGATTAGGGACCCCACAGAAGGGAGGATATGAGGGAGTGGAGTTAGAATGAGGAGTTCAGAGAGCCCTTGGGGATGAGGGGGTCCGTGAAGGAGCTTGGGGAAGGACTCCAGGGTTGTGAGTGAGCAGAAGGCCTGGGGTTCACAGAGGGGCTCCCAGGTGGGAGCTGCAGAAGTGGGCTGGGGTCATAGCTCGGCCTTGAGCCTTTCTCCTTTTCTTCTCTTTAATGTCACCTGAGGCCTGTTCTAGGCCAGCTTCGCCTTCTTCTCCTTGAGGCTACCCCTTTTCTTTTCTCTAAGGGCTCCACGTAAGCGTCCTCTGACTTCACAGTCCTGTAACTTGGATGTCTTGCCCACACCCCACAGCCAGAGTGGCCTTTCTAAAATACAAATCTGCCCATGCTCAGAATTTTTCAATGGCTCCCTTCTGGCCTGCAGAATAAAGTCCTTCTTTGAATGGAAAACAAGATCTGATAAGACCTAGCCCCTCCCTCTCTCTCTGCTCACACCTCCCAACACTCCATGCCTTCCAGGTTCAGTCACAGTGACACAAAATGCTTCCCTTCCCAGGGAGTGTCATGTTGTCACAGCTTCCGAACCTTTGCTCATGCTGTCCCCCTGCCTGAAATGCTCTTTCCATCTTTCTTCTTGCCTACTCTCCACCATCCTCGAAGACTCAGCTAGGAATTCTCTCCTGAAGTTTCATTTGGTTCCTGGATTAAGATATGTGTTCTTTTCTATGTTCCTCTGTGCTCTTCATACACTCATGCATGCCTACTTTCTTTCTTTCTTTCTTTTTTTTTTTTTTCGCTTGCTACATTATACTGAAGCATTCACATGATATCGGTCTTCCCCAGTTTCATGTAACTGTAAGCTTCTCTGGGGAAGGGCCATGGCTCATTCATCTTTACATCCCAGCACCTGCCAAGCTCCTAGTAGGAATTCAACAAATATATATTGAATTGGACTAAGGAATGATCTGCTTAAATCCTCCAACACTGCCTTAGAGAGGATGCCCTTCTGGACTGAGGTGCTCACTCTCCCAGCCCTGGGAGTGCTGCCTGCCAAGGGCTCGCAGATGAGTCCCTCCCCAAGAACTGCCCTCAGCCAATGGAGCTGTTGTGCCCAGTCACCATCCATCTCAGGGCAGTCATTGCCCAATGGCTGGCTGGTGTGGAGGGGCAAAAGCCTGGGCCACTTGCCTTTGAAGGGCCATCCCAACCTCAGAACCCTGAGAACCCTGGCCGAGGCTTCTGCTGCGTCTACTTTCTCCCTGTGCCCACCTTGCCTCCCTCACCCTCCTACAGGGGGGCTTCACTCACTCAACCCCTTTCTCTTCACTTCAGATATGAGAATGTACACGGGAGACTCAGGTTAGAGTAGGGCTTGGGGTAGGGAGTGGAAGTTTTTCTGAGAAAGTGAAGTTTAAGCTCGGGATGAAGGAGGATTGTTGACTCTCTGTAAATGTAAATCCTTCCCTGAGATGACTCGAAAAGGAGGTTGGAATGGACATCCCTGGCAGCAACAACTTCTAGAAAGAAGGGGAGGGAAATCCAGGGAGCATCAGGGGCTGGAGTGAAGACGTTCCTCGGGGCCACCCATTGTGACCATCCCTATACCAGGGCCATAATTAGGGGAATGAAAACCAAGGTCCATTTGTCTTATCAAAATTGAAAGGTTACTTGGTAAAATGATGCTTTTATTACCTTAATGCTGCTCCTCTTCCTGTGTTTTTTCCCTTTTTCCAGTTGAAACAGATAACCTTCAGAATTGCTACGACTAATTTTCATTTGGTTTCTTTGGCTTCTCTCTGAACTGAGTTGGGATTCGCTTTCTACCCTTGACAGTATGGGTGGAAGGGTGATGCTGGACGAGGCCCCTGCACTGGGCTGCACCTCCGTCAGCTGCACCAGGGCTTGCTGATGCTGCTCCATTATCTGAGCGAGCCGCGAGTCTGGAGAAGCTCGGATGGGCTGGCTCTCAGAGGCAGGATGGAATTTCCTTAATGGAAAAAAAAAAAAAAAAGCACAAATCTATTAATAAAACCCAGATACATGAGATCTTTAGCATAAAAGTCTTTATGAACCATTAATTTCATGTATTTATCACTCCCAAATCAAATTAATGACCTTTAGCTTAATCTTTTCATGAATACATTAATTTCTTATTTATCTCAAAAATCATCTTTTTTCTTTAGGACATTCTTGCTCTTATTTAGAACTTGAATTGAGTGCATTCAGAATAGGAAAGACACCATTTTGAAAAGTCAAAGACCTTCTAAAACATCTACAGAATATCTAGTAATGTTGGATTAAATCTAACAAACATCCTTTAAATACATAGTGGAATTTCTAAGACAGGCAGGAATCTCCAAGGACCAAAGACAAAAAGGTAATTAAAACCAGAGTAGATTTTGAATTAGCTGAAGCTATGGCTTTCTTTGTGGAAGTTTTGAGTCTAAGGACTTGAGTTTTAACAGTGAACACTGGTGCAGGACATGTGAGATCTTGGCCCCATGTGAAGCAGAGAATCAGACTGAGATCCCTGCATAAGGACTGTAGCTATTGGAGTGCCACATCCTCAACAAAATGGTGGGTTAATTAAAAACCCATATATCAGCCTTGAGAAACAATAAAGCAAACTTATCTCTCTTGGTCTGGGCTCTGAATAGGAAAAAAATTATGGGACAATTTCTATGGGACAATTTTTGGGGTTCAAATTTACATTACTCATATAATCATGGAAATTCGACACTAAGAAATTAACATAAAAATGACTGTGGATGAGATATACTTCTGTAGTATCTGGCAGAAGCAAATATAAAACTTCTCTGGAGGGAAATACTCCCGTCTGGAGGAGAATAGAAATACTAATTTAATGCTACACTATTTAAGTATGTAAGTTTGGAAAGAAGAATAATAAGATAATATATACTTGCAAATCAGTAAAAGGCAAAGTAACAAAGAAAATCAGTTCACTAGAAGATAATAAAAAAAGAGAGAAGCACAGAAAACGCAGAATGATTAGAAAAAGCAAATTAAGATGGTAAAAATAAATCCAAATGTATGAGTGGATAAACGTAAGTAGTTTCAAGTCACTAGTTAAAAGTGAGTTTAAGACTGAATAGGGACACCAAATCCAACATACTGTTTCAAAGAGACAGACCTGACACATAAGAAGATTGAAAAGTTTAAAGATGATGGAAAAAATATACCAGTCCCAATACTAATTAAAAGAAAGCTGGTGCAGCTATATTAATATCTGACACCATAAACTTTAAGCAAGAAGCATTATTAGGAATAAAAATATTTATTATTATACATCATGATTAAAGGAAAAATTCACCAGGAAGATATATCAATAATAAATCTGCATCTACCTAATAACGTAACTTCAAAATATATAACGCAAAAGTTGACAGAGTCTTGAGGCAAAATTGACAAGTCTTAAACACAGAGAGATGCCAATTTACCAGTTTCAGAACTGATATATCAAACAGAAAAATCGAATCATGCTAGAGAAGATTGAAATGACATATTTAACAAGCTTATTAATGGGAGTATATATTAATAGAATGATACTCCCAACAACTGCAGAATGCACATTCTTTTCAAACACATAAGGAACATTTGGGAACAGTGACCAAATATTAGTCCAAAAAGCAAGTATCAAAGAATTGATACTATATGGATTATGTTCTCTGACTATAACATAATTTTGTTGGACATGTAAAATATAAAATAAAAATATCTTCAATAACCCTATATGTTTTGAAATTTGTTAACATACTTCCAAATAAGTGATGATCTAAAGAGGAACTCATAATGGAAATTAGAAAGTACTTAGAACTAAACAATAATGAAAAAACTACATTTTAAAACCTACAGGAAACAACTAAAAGTGTACTCAGGGAAATTTGTAATTTATAAATATATTGGAGAAGAAGAAAGACTTAGAAATAATGAGCTAAGCATTTAAAAGAGAAGTTAAGGGGAAAAACACCAAGACTAAACCAAAGGAATGTCAAAGGAAGGAAGTAAATGTAAGAACAGGAGCACAGAATAGACTTCTACTTTGAAAAAGGAATTTCTACATGGTGGCTCACACCTGTGATCCTAGCACTACAGGAGACTGAGGCGGGAGGATCACTTGAGGTCAGGAGTTCGAGACCAGCCTAAGCAAGAGTGACACCCCCATCTCTACTAAAAATAGAAAGAAATTAGCTTGACAACTGAAAAAAATATATATATAGAAAAAATTAGCTGGACATTGTGGTGCCTGCCTGTAGTCCCAGCTACTTAGGAGACTAAGGCAGGAGGATCGCTTGAGCCCAGGAGTTTGAGGTTGTTGTGAGCGAGGCTGACGCCATGGCACTCTAGCCTGGGCAACAGAATGAGACTCTGTCTCAAAAAAAAAATAGCTGAGTGTAGTGGTTTGCACCTGTAGTCCTAGCTACTCAGGAGGCTGAGGCAGGAGGACTGCTTGAGCCCATGAGTTTGAGGCTTCAGTGAGCTATGATATTAACAGCCACTGCACTCCAGCCTGGGTGACAGAGCAAGACTCTGTCCCGAAAAGAAAAGAAAAGAAAAGAATATATAATGTAACATTATGTTGTCAACCTCAAATATACACAATAAAATGAAAAAATAAATAAAAAGGGAAGACATACTTTTACAGTGCAGGAATCTGGTAGTCACTTCCTTAACCAAGAGGTCTAACTCAGCATCACCAATAGTATGACAACCTGACAGTATGTGCTTGATATAACGCAATAAAAACCACACCAAATCACCCAAGCAATATTACTGCCAAAAATGTTTAAGCTAAATATTACTGTGAGAAAATAACTGATAAAAAAGGCATTATTATAGAAAACAATGAAACGTAGGGATTGAAGAATTTGTTCTAGATTTAAAAAATAAAGAAACACAAAAAGCAAATGCAGTGCGTGAATGTTGATTGGATCCTGGATCAAGAATTTAAAAAAAAAAACAACAGAAAAAAACCCATCTATAAAGGACATTTTTGGGACAACTAAGAAAATTTAAACATGTATTGATATGACATAGAATTAATGTTAATGTTCTTAGATGTGATAACGGTGTGATTGTTACACAGGAGAATGTCCTTATTCTTAGGGGATACATGTTAAAGTGTGTACAGATATAATGCTGTGATGTCTGAACTTAATTTCAAATGGTTTGGCAAACAGGTAGGTAGAGAGAGAGAGACGAATGGATGATATGGATGGATGAGATGAATGGATGGATAACAATAGCAAATTCAGCAAAATGTTAGCAACCGGTGAATCAATATAAGGTTATTAAGTATGAAATGTCCAATTTCCTTAAGTGCTAAGTTTGACAGTTGATATCTGACATTTCACTTTGACACTTTTCGTTTTATTTTTATTGTGAAGGTACATGCTCAATCTTTCAAATGCATGTTTTGTCTTGTGGCTATCTTTCAAATTTTTTTTAGAGCAATTTTTGTGAAGCCATGGATAAGTAAAAAATTTGTGTTATTTTCAAATATGATTTCCATTGTGGAACCAATGCAGCACAGACAGCTTGAAATATTGATGAAGTGTTTGGGAAGGATGTGGCTAATGAACGAATAGTACTTTAATGGTTTGAGAAGTTCCATTCTGGTGATTTTAATCTTGAAAATGAGCCACGTGGGTGACCTGAAATCAAGGTGGATAATGACGAGTTGAAAGCTGTAGTGGAAGCAAATCCATCTCAATCAGCAGCAAGGTTTGACGTTACTATTCCAACAATACTGGACCATTTGAAACAAATGGGCAAGGTAAAGAAGCTGGATAGATGGGTTCCACGTGAATTAAATGAGCATCAGAAGAGAAATCATCTCCAAGCTTGCCTTTCTTTGCTGTCATGCCATAAAGGGGAACCATTTCTACATCATATTGTTATGTGTGATGGAAAATAGATTCTTTTTGACAATCATAAGCATTCCGGCACAATGGTTGGCTAAAGATGAAGTGCCAAAACACAGTCCAAAACTGAATATTCATCAAGAAAAGTTAATGGTGTCTGTTTGGTGGTCCAGCACTGGTATTATCCACTACAGCTTCATGAAACCTGGTCAGTCGATTACAGCAGATATCTACTGCAACCAGTTGAACAAAATGATGAGGATGTTTGCAATTAAGCAACTGAGATTGATTAACGGAAACAGGCCGATCCTCTTGCAAGACAGCACTTGACCACAAGTCTCACAAACAATGCTGCTCAAACTACAGAGGCTGGACTTGGAAAGTCTCTGTA
The DNA here is from genome assembly GCA_963574885.1 of Lepilemur ruficaudatus. NCBI lineage: Eukaryota > Metazoa > Chordata > Mammalia > Primates > Lepilemuridae > Lepilemur > Lepilemur ruficaudatus. The sequence continues at coordinate 10,006 of CAUYRT010085734.1, read as the reverse complement.
GACTTTGCACTTCACCAGGCTTTGCACTAACTGACTACCACTTCTTCCAGGCTTTGGACCACTTCTTGCAAGGAAAAATATTCAATTCTCAACAAGCTGTGGAAAATGCCTTTCGCAATTTCATTGTGACTTGCTCTCTAGGCTTCTTTGCTGCTGGCATAAACAAGCTACCATTAAGATGGCAAAACTGCGTCAATAGTTTAGGTGCATACTTTGACCAATCGTACTGCTTCTTGTTTGAAATATAATAAACTACACATTTGATTCGGAATCAGACATTTCATATTTAATGACCTAAATATGTAAAGGACTACAGTTGTTCATTGTAGATTTTTTTCTCCCAAGTTTTTATTAATACTAGGTGTGAACAACTTCAAAATGAAAAGGTGGTAGAAAAAACATGGCAGGATAAACGTGTGATTTAACACCTAATGCAAATTAAAATTATATAAAGACATTTTGAAGAGACTCAAACCCACAAGGACATGGAAAATAAAAGAAGGGGGAAAATGCAAAAATTTTGGAAGCAGAAAACAGATGGTTGAATGGTAATTGTTTTAGCAGGCTCAAGAAAGCGGAACTAGGGCTGGGCGCTGTGGCTCATGCCTGTGATTCTAGCACTCTGGGAGGCTGAGGCGGCAGAATTGCTTGAGGCCAGGAGTTCGAGACCAGCATGAGCAAGAGCGAGACCTCACCTCTACAAAAAAATAGAAAAATTAGCCGGGCATGGTGACACGTGCCAGTAGTCCCAGTACTCGGGAGGCTGAGGCAGAACGACGGCTTGAGCCCAGGAGTTTGAGGCTGCAGTGAGCTACGATTAGGCCACTGCACTCTAGTTGAGTGAGACAAAAGGAAAGAAAGCAGAACTAGAACTCTATCTTAACAACAGTTAATGCTGAGAAGCAACCTACTTTACACTGTAGAATCCTTAAAGGCTCATACCCTGTAAGTGGGGAGGAGGTGGGGAAAGTCTACATGAGAATTACTTTAAATAAGAATTGGTTGAAAGTCTGTTTAAGAAACAGTCAGATCTCCAGATCTTCTTCCCCATTTTGTTCAGCTATGCAACTGTCTCCTCCCTATCTCCACAGCACATGGAGGTTTGTGTTCTGAAGAAGGAAAAATGAGTCTCTGGCCTGTGAAGCGCCAGACATATGTAAGAAATCTGACCGCCCAAGATAAAAGACCTAAAGCTGACAGGAGGGGCTTCCTATCAGATGGCCCACACGGATCATTCTCCAGGAACTCTGAGTCAGCAAGTCCCATCACTCAGAGAGAGGTTCCAACAAGTTTTTTAGTTCTTTACACTTAATTATGAACAGACAATCAAAAATTGCCAGACATTGAGACAAGCCCTAATATGAAAGATAGCAAAACGCGTGAAGAGAAACAAACAATATCACCAACAAAAACTTGGAGGAAAGAGAAACGAAGCAGGGAATTAAAAACACTTAAAAATTCTGTCACAAGGGCCGTCACAGCCCATTTTGCCTTGTTGAGAATGTAAGAGGAGGTTGAGAAGAAACTGTTGTATCCATGAACAAAAACCTGAAGCTATTTAAAAAAAAAAGGAACAGTCAGAAAATATTATTATAACAAAAGCAAAAAATACTCCTGGAAATTAAAAAACATGATAACAGTTGAAAGGTTGGAAGCTAGAATTGAAAAACACTTTTAGAAAGTGGAACAGAATTATAAAGAAATGAAGAACAACAGAGAGAAGAAAGTCATAGGAATGGTCCTGGAAAAACACAACTGCATAACAGGAGTTTCTAGAAAGAAAACAGCTGAAAAGAATTACCCATGAGATGATTCAAGAAATTTTCCTAGAACCGAAGGACTCAAGTTTCTGGGTTTTTAAAAGGGCCCAGCACAATCTATGGAAACAGATCTACACCAAGGCATATTATTATGAAATTTCATTTTATAAGAGAAAAAAAAAAGATCCTACAGTTTTCAGAGAAAAAATAAATAGGTCATGCACAAAGGATCAGGAATACGGTGGCTTCAGATTTCTCAAAGCAACAGTGGAGGCAAGAAGACAATTCCGAGAGAAAATGATTTACAATCTAGAGTTCTACAACACTCTGCCAGGCTGTCGGTCCGGGTGAGGGCAGAATAAGACAATTTTCGTCATGAAAGATCTCAAAACGTTCACCTCCCAAGCAATGGAGCATGTTCTCCACCAAAAAGAGAGAGGACACTAAGAGAAAAACAGAGGATGGAGAAAACAGGAGGCTCAACGAAGGAGAAAAGTGACGAGAATCTATCTCCATGAGGAAGTGAAGAGAGGTTCTGCAGGGATCACGTGAACACTTGTCAGGGAGGAGCGCAGTCTGGAAAGGAAGCGCAGCGTGAGACACTGGCATGCTGGGAACTGCCCATCCCCCTCTCCTCTGCCATCATACTGTGTTTTTAATCTGAAGAAAATACCAGAAGATGTGCTCAAACAAAATAAGGACAATGTGAGATACGTAAAAAGAGAATCTGATCAGTAAAAAGGCAAAGGGAATTCTCAGCAGCACAGCTGTGTAGCAGGTCCAGAGACAGAGAGAAAGTAAAAGTCTCTGGAAAAACTGTCTCCAAGAAAGGAAAAAAGAACTGATAAATCAGCTGACGGGTTTGTCCTTGTGGAAGCTTGTACTGAGAGGCTACTGGAAAGTCTGGTAACAGCTATATGTACAGAGAAAATGAAGCAAAAGTTAAAAATAAAACCAAGATAATTATTAACTTTTGGAAAAAAGAAAAAAGTGCAGTATGATCATGGTACTCTTGCAATGCTAGACCATACATTATAGATGCATTGGCATAATAATGAAAACAGTGACTATTGGCTTAATCAAAAATTGTAACGTAACTATTTTTGGAGGGTAGGTGAGGGGAAGCAGATTTTTTTTTTTTGAGACAGAGTCTCACTCTGCCCAGGCTAGAGTGCCGTGGCGTCAGCCTAGCTCACAGCAACCTCAACTCCTGGGCACAGGCGATCCTTCTGCCTCAGCCTCCCGAGTAGCTGGGACTACAGGCATGTGCCACCATGCCCGGCTAATTTTTTTTTATATATATATATGTTTAGTTGGCCAATTAATTTCTTTCTATTTTTGGTAGAGACGAGGTCTCACTCTTGCTCAGGCTGGTCTTGAGCTCCTGAGCTCAAATGATCTGCCCACCTCGGCCTCCCAGAGTGCTAGGATTATAGGCGTGAGCCACTGTGCCCAGCCCAGGGGAAGCAGATTTGATGGTGATGTATGAAAACTAAATCCTCATCTATGAAAATAGCAAGTCAATAGAAATATCTAAAATTAATGCAGCAAAATATAGCAATAATAAGCATAAGTGAATTATGGACATATGCAAATGACAGAGGAAAAAGATAAAAAAGTTAAAAGGGATTGCTGATATTCAGTGTTTTCATTATTCTACCAATGCAAATATTATTCACAGTCAAGCATTTGGGAATAGACAACTGGAAAGAATTAGGAAGGATGGGCAGGAAGGTACTGTACTATCACAGGCTTAAGTGATGTTGCACTTTTTAATATATGTGTATGCATTACTTTGGTTTAAAAATTAATTTAAGGCCTGGTACAGTGGCTCATGCTTATAATCCTAGCACTGTGGGAGGCAAAGGCAGGAGGATGCCTCAAGCCCAGAAGTTCGAGACCAGCCTGGGCAAGAGTGAGACTCCTTCTCTACAAAAAATAGAAAATTAGCCAGGTGTGGTGACTCGAGCCTGTAGTCCCAGCTACTTGGGAGGCTGAGGCAGACAGAAGGATTGCTCCAGCCCAGAAATTTGCAGTTGCAGTGAACTATGATGATGCCACAGCACCTTAGCCCTAGAGACAGAGTAAGGCCCTGTCTAAAAAAAATAAATAAATAAATAAAAATAATTTAAAAAATAAGAATGGAGAAAAAGTAACATTAGAAATGAAAAGATGAGGCTGGGTGCAGTGGCTCACATCTGTAATCTCAGCACTTTGGGAGGCTGAGGAGGGAGGATTGCTTGAGGCCAGGAATTCAAGGTTACAATGAACTGTGATTGCACCACTACACTCCAGCCTAAGCAACAGAGTGACACTCTATCTCTAAGAAAAAAAAATGAAAAGAGGGACATGGGACATGATTATAAAATATAACAGAGGTTGAATAATAATATGAAAGTTATGTAAATACTATGAAAAGTTTTATGATAATGCATTTTAAAACTTAGCAAAAGTAGAAATTTTTTTTTAGAAAAATGTAATATATCAAATTGACTAGAGAGAAAATAAAAAGATTGTAAAGTCTTATAACCATTATACTAAATGAATCAGGAGTTTAAAATATGCCTACAAATAACATAAAAAAACCAAACAAAAACACACATGGCCCCAAATAGTTTTACAGGAAAATTCTATCAAGTCTTCAAGTAACAGATACTTCCAATTATATAGTAAGTGTCCCAGGTGATGTAAAAAGAAGAAATAGTCCTCAACTCATTTTATAAGGCTGATATAATCTTGATAACAAGACACGGCCAGGCACAGATAGGAAAATTATAAGCCAACCTCACTTCCTGTATGTCAATGTTAAATCCTAAACAAAGTGTTAACAAATCAAATCAAGCAACTTATTAAAAATACAATATGACAAGTTGGGTTAATGCTAGGAATACAAGGATTGTGTAATATTAGAAAATCTGTTAATGTATTTTATCATATTAAAGGATTAATGGAGAAAATTTTTCAATTGATACAGAAAAAGTATTTGATAAAGTTAAATACCCATTTATGAGAAAATAAAAGTTCTTTGTAAAGAGGACTAGGAGGAGATATCCTATCTATCTCCCTATGTATCAAAAACTATTACTATTAATGGTAAAAATGTTAGAAACAATTCTTCTAAAGTCAAGAAAAAAAAGACAAGGATACCTACTATCTGCCATTATCTCTTCTAGGAAGCTACCTTTGAATCTTATTAAATGTACATTCCATACCACAAGGGTAGCACTCAAATGCCTTCTGGTCAACTCATATGTGTATAATCGTCCTCCTACTTGGAAAGTAAGTTCTTCGAAGACGCCCCATGCATCATACTGCTTTTGTATCTTCTATAGCATTTTAGCATTATATCCAGCACATTAGGTATATAGAAAACATGTTTGATTGAATAACATCAAGAAATGGTTCCTGAAGTAATACATTTCTTTTTCCTACTTATAGAAGTTGTACATCTACATTGTATGGAACATGAACAATTAAAAAAATATAAAGAAGAAATTGAAAACAATCCCAATCTCTCTTGTCAGAGATAACCACTATCGACATTTTGGTGAATTTTTCTTCTTCTTTGCACATTTTACCACAGTATAGCTCATACTCCTCAGGTGTGAGTTGCTACCTTACTATTTTCTTTTTATAGAAAAATTTCCTCATAACCATAATTTTTAATGGTTACATGATACTAAATAACATAATTTATCTAACCATTTCCCTGTTGTTGGATTTTTGGTCAATTCTATAAAGGACAGCATTTTTCTAAATTTTAGATTATTTTCTCAGGATAGGCCATTACAGTGTATGACATTTGTTGCCTCCAAACATCACTTGCAATGCTCAAAACACTCTGAGGTTTCTTGACTGGGTTCCTCTGTCCTTCTCCCCTCTGTCCAACTTCTAGTTTAACTACAGTGAAAAAGTAGAGGGGACAGGAAAGAGGAAAAGAAATACATTAGAAGTGGACTGTTTTGGGCAGGAAGCAGAGCTGCAGACGTTGGGGGGACTTTTCCTCTCACCTAGACACTCCCTAGGGACTCCCCTTCTCCTCCCTCTCCTGTCTCCCTCCAGCAGCCTCTCTCCTCTCTCCTCTAGAACACCGCTTGAGAAAAGGGAATTCTTACCATAATATTTCTAAGTTCTTATATTTTGTCTCTGTATAAGGCTGTTTGACTTGTTTCTTATTTTCAGCTGGTCCATGAACATTGATGTTATAGACGGATTGAGAGCTTTTCTGACTCGGGAGCACTTGTGTCTTGGAAAGTTCATTAAGGTTGTTCAAATCCATATTGGAAAGAGTGTTGCCGCGTAGCTGCTGATAGGAAAATCTTTTCTCTTCTTGGTCTTTGTGTCCTCTTTCTCTATTAGCATTCAGCCCTGAGTGATATCCAGTAGAGTTTTTATATAATACCTTGTCAAAAGCCTGTTTTGGTGGAACAAATGTATTGGAGGTTACTTTAGGATTCTGGCTCCTAAGTGCACTTGAGTCTTGTACGTCATTCTTAGAGGCATTCATAATCACAATCGATTCCTGCTTTATTGAAGTATCAATAGGCTTATTTTGGTTTTGTTGCTGTCTGGGAGTGTTATTCTGATTTTCTTGACTGACAACCACCTCTTCAGTCACGAAAGACTTCAGGCCCTTCTGGCGTTTATGCTGTTTTCTAATCTTGGGCTTGGCTGGTTTTCTGGAAGGTTGCTGGCGATTAGCTGTTTCAGAAGATTGACCTCTTGTTACATTGCTTGATTTGGTGCTTTCAGACCAATGTTCCTGATAATCCTAAAAAGATAGTTTGGGTTAATGGAAAATTAGAAGATTGGCACTCTTCACAAATTTTAAATTAGTATTTTTCAAACTGAGGGTTGCAATACCTAGGAATGTGACCACGGAACTGAAAACAGATACAGGAAAATTAGAGAGGGTTCCTTCCTAATTTCAGGTATTTGGAGAGTCAATAGCTGAGTAATTCCTGCTGGAAATTTAGGATTAAGAGTCTAGAAAGAAATAGAATGCTTAGAAAGGGCTTTATATTAAGGCCAAGGCTTTTGACTTATTAAATAAAAATTTAAGTCTTAAAAGTCAAGTCTTTGACTTAAAAATGAAGTGTTGACAAATTGTAGGGATGGGGGTGGGTGGGGTGGGGATCGGGCAGAGAAGCTTTATGTATAAAGAGGTGCATCGAAAGAAAGGGCAAATGCAAATCGACATCAAAATATGTAAGCTTATTTTAACTAAAGTGAATATTTAAAAAACCTTAACCAGAAAACACCAATGATTTGCTTTACCAACCAAGTACAAGTTTAATATGAAATACAATTCAGATTGTCAGATCTTCTTACTCACAGAGGTCAGAAGCTAGAAATGACTCCTTCACCAGATGAAACAAATTAAATTTTATTCAGAGTGGTTATAAAAGAATCTGTGCCGTGATAGGACATCTGTGAAACCACAAGGGTTGTTTTGCTTTCGTTCCTTAATATAGCCTGCACTTAGGCAACCAAACATCTGGGGGAAATATTTCAATTTCAGAACAGTCTTTATGCTTTTCAAAGTCTCCTAACAACAAAATGTACTCCTAGTATAATAGATACACTATGTAACTATATTGTGCTATAGCTATTTAGAGATATTTTTCAAGGAATAAAGCACTCATTACTTTGTGAAAAACTAGCTGAGTTAAGAGGCCTTTGGAAAGAATGATTAAATGCTTATTGAAAACAGTAAGATGACAATATGCATCAATGTATTATATAACTGCAACATACTTCACCCTTTCTAAGCACAGGTAAAAAAATCTCTATTGCCTGTATCTATGCAACATTAATCTGAAAATGCAGCAGTTAGCTGGATTATTCAAGAAAAAACATCTTGAAGTGAATAAATCATGTTTTGCTCAAATATTTTTTAGCTTGCTATGAAGAATGATCAAATTATTCTGATAAGAGTTCAGCTTTTGTTTCACTTTTCTGACACAAGACTCATCTTATTCCTCTATAATATTAAGTGCTGGTCTATTTCTAGTGAAATCACATTGTAATGATAAGGTTGAGAGACTGTTAAATTTAAAATAGCAATATGCAATATTACTTATTACATCAAATTTTTAAGACAATGATTTTTATTTATTTATTTTTTTGAGACAGAGTCTCACTCTGTTGCCCGGGCTAGAGTGCCATGGCATCAGTCTAGCTCACAGCAACCTCAAACTCCTGGGCTCAAGCAATTCTTCTGCCTCAGTCTCCCGAGTAGCTGGGACTACAGGCATGCGCCACCATGCCCGGCTAATTTTTTTCTATATATTTTTAGTTGGCCAATTAATTTCTTTCTATTTATAGTAGAGACGGGGTCTCGCTCTTGCTCAGGCTGGTTTTGAACTCCTGGCCTTGAGCAATCCGCCCACCTCAGCCTCCCAGAGTGCTAAGACAATGATTTTTTTTAAAGATAAGGTGGTCTTGCTCTGTCACCTGGACTAGAGTGCAGTGATGTCATCACAGCTCACTGCAACCTCAAACTCCTGGCCTCAAGTGATAATCCTGCATTGGCTTCCCAACGTGCTGGGATTACAGGTGTGAGCCAGCGTGCCTAGCCAAAAATGACTTCTAATTTAAAATTTAGAGTACATTCTCCTGGGAATTTGAACTTTCTGCAGGATTAGCCAGGCTCTGATTTGCTCCTACATTAGATTTTTACCTGTGATGCTCGAAAGAAAGAAAGAAAGAAAGAAAGAAAGAAAGAAAGAAAGAAAGAAAGAAAGAAAGAAAGAAAGAGAAAGAAAGAAAAAAGGAAGACTTCCTTTTCTGTACTCCAGGTAAGAAGTCCTTCCTTCCATGCAGCATATTGAGCTGCACGGGGGAGTAGGAGCAAGAAGTCTCTGCAAATACATAGCTCCAGGAAGGGGCATCCTTCCTTGTAGAGGAGCCAGAAAAAAATTGCCATGTTACAATCTTATAGTTGTGTTCGAGAAACGCAACAGTTCTTTTTATGGCTGTCATCACCGTTGATGAAGGTCAAGAAAGCTCCTCTTTACTATGATCTATAAATATTAATTGATGCTAATAATGTCATTTCTTCCCAATATTGGTTCAGCCTTTAACACGCTAAAGAAATAAGTGAGCAAGAACTCTTTCTGCTGACATCTGAATGTACTTTTCCCAGTTTTTTCTCCTCTTTCCCACCGAAAAAGGAAACGCCTATCAGAAATTTCTTTTCTTGGGGACCAGGTCTGAAATTCCGGGTTACCACTTGATTTTAATCATGTTATTACCTTTGCTGCTGACAATGCAGATCACAATAGTACTCTTCACAGGGTGCTTTGTCAACAAGGCCAAGGACTCATCATTTTATGAAACTCCAATTGTCTCAAGTGTTAAATCTGCTATTCATGTAAATGTAAGTGCCCAGAGATGGCATTTCAGTCCCCAGAAAGGAAAGCATTTATGGGCTTGATGCGATTTTTCTCACCTTCCAAGCAGCCTACTTAAGATCTGTGGTTTACTGAAGATTTATTACCTTACAATTGGGCATCAGGTGTCACTCTTTAGGTGGCAAGACCTGAGTTCCCTGAAGTTAATATACAAAGCCATTCTCAGGCAATTTAATCTCCATCAGCACTGAAATCCTCTGTTCCCTCCTGTTCTCACTGGGGTTCTTTTGTTGCCAACACTCGCAATCAGTACATACTACATGCACTCAGAATAACTGCTTAATGGCAGTAGGTTTCCATGTCACACACACAGTGTTAGCATGGGGGAATCCTGTTGCCCAAAGCTGGGATGATAATTTCTTAGTAAGACCCATCCTTAGTTATTAATGTTGATTCATACTGTGCCATCCAAGGGCAGTTTGCCCCTAACCCTGTGAAGGGGCAAACTTTTATGACTTCCTTGTTCACATGTCATAAGCACAAAGGAGAATGCATGCTATGATCTCAATCAAAAAGCTCATCTGCTTTAACACGAAAGCCACTCTTGTTCTTAGTTAACCTAACTCAACCATGGAGTCCTAAGAGTTGTGCCTGGGCTGCAAGACCAGCTCTGATGTAGAGAAGTTTCTATTGTGTTCCATTTTTCTGTGTGTTTTTGAATAATAAAACATGAATACTTGGCAGGGCGCGGTGGCTCACGCCTGTAATCCTAGCACTCTGGGAGGCCGAGGCAGGCGGATCGCTCAAGGTCAGGAGTTCGAAACCAGCCTGAGCAAGAGTGAGACCCCGTCTCTACTATAAATAGAAAGAAATTAATTGGCCAACTAAAGA